>JASSRZ010032386.1:0-14391 GCA_032164315.1 Malacoctenus gilli | reverse complement strand
ATCAGTTCCAAAGAATTTAATATTTGAGTCACTCAAAAATTGAACAATTTCACATCATTAGGAATGATTTAATCTATGCTGACCTTCGAATATCCTGTTTTATATGCAGTGTTTGCAAAAGCAGTTTCCTATTCACAAACTAATCTGCACCACACTCTTGATTAGTTTCTTGAGTTTGCGGATGAACAAAACAGTAAAAAAAAACAACTGCTTTTGCAGGCATGTGTGTGCTGTCAACATTACTTCTGTTAGTTCTACTAACTTTCACTTTCTCTTCAATGACAATGTGAGCTGACTGACTGTGTGCCTGTCGGTGTGATTATTGGCTCTCATGTTGTATGAGGTCCAGTAGTCATTGTGCTATTGAAGACTTTCATGAAGATGCACTAAACACTTAAAGTGAGGAGTCAATAAACAGAGTGGGACAACCAGCTTGATGACACCACTCCATCAGTGGTTGACGTAGCCTCTTCTGTTGGTTCTCTAATACTTTGTGTCTCGATCCATCTGGAAAGAAGCAAACATCTCCAGACTCTGACCAAATCATTACACAGGGATTTGGTTTCAATCCCAAAGTTTGTGCTTTTTCTTTGTCCTTTCCTCTCCAATGTTAAACCTGGGTATACTTCTGCTTCGTCATTCTGTGTCATGTTTGTTTGTCAAGAACAAATTGTTGTGATTGTACAAAATAACAATGTAAGTGTTTGTATGAAATCACATTTGAATCCAAGCTATTTGTCATACTTGTATGCTGAAAGAGATCTGCTGTGACATTGCTGGGTTATTGCTGACTTCCAACAGTGGGAATCAGCCCTTATAAACGCTGCTATTAACAACCAGACTCATGTCTTATTCTTATCCAGATTTGGACATTTCTCTTGCATTTTCCAGACATCTGTGAATTAGTTAATAAAAAAGCAATTTTAAAAAGAAAAAAAATAGAAGACACTGATCCCCCCGTGGCGTTTTCCCCTGACAAAAGTTGGAGCAGCTGCCTGAAATACCAATAGAAACTCAAGTTATTTTTTCTTCATCGCTACGAGGTCGCCACAAACTGTGACAACAGAAGTTTCAGGGTGACTCGTCATCTTGAATCTTCGAAGTAAATCATCCTGAACAGTCCACATACTGAATCAAGCAGCAAATCCAGGAACCGAATACAAAGCGGGCATGAAACAAAGAGGGAACATGGAGTAACTTTCCTGTCAGGAAATCAAGCCAAGGCACCTCCACAGGCTGGATTTTACCCCTGCCAGCAGCCACCACCTTACCCTGCATGTCGCTGAGCTCAGCGGTGGCCAATCCTGGTCAAGGAGGGCTCCAGCCATGCATGGTTTCAATGTGCTCCTGAGTTATTTGCTGTCCTGCGATGGAAGTCTCACCTTCATTCAAACAATGAAGGACAGCTCTATCTGTACTGCAATTGGTGGGCTGTTGCTGGTGGGTGGGATCAGCTTCTGTTGAATCTTACTTCCAAAAATGTTGACGAATTAAGTTTTCTAGGAAAAGAGTTTTTTTTTATGGTGAATCAAGCAAAGTTAGTTTTAAAAAAGTGGATTGAACAGTCTCACTTTTTAGTTTCTAACACAGAAAAACTAAAAGAACCATGTGTCTTAAAATACTTGAAATCAAAATAAAATTTCTAGATGAAGTATGAGGAATAGTTTTGCTGAGGGAATTTTTACAGTGCACTGGCTAAAACAAAGATCAGACACCACCAGCCTAATGGGAACAGTGGCAATGATCGTAGCCTGAAAACCTGCTGTTTTAATGTATTCTCAGCAGTATTTAAGTTTAGAGTCACACATTTTGTCATCTTCAGACCTACTGAGCAGCAATGAAGCCTTTTATTCAGTTCCAGGACTTTAAAACAACCTTTGTAATTTCTCCAAGTGGCCACAAGATGATGCATGCAGATTACTTTCAAACATCAGTTTTTCCATGTTTTACATTCCTCTGCAAGGTGGCCGCCATCCCCCTTTGAAATGTTCTTTCAAAAAGTAGGAGGTGAGCATGCTAGTGTTCCTTCACACACCTGAGTTATATGGAAGATTTTGATGCTAAGACAAGCAGTCCTGTTACAACCCGACTCATTAGGGGAAACGGGTTGAGGGACATAACAAAAGAGTGGGACTGGGAGGTGTAACAAGAATTCTGAAGTTTATTGCTTGTTCAAATGAAATGGTAAAACAGCAGTTGGAAAGTAAACCTGTGTTGGGGTTAGCAATGCTGTTTATAACAAAGCAAAAGCAGAAACAAATCCAGAAGCAAACCGCACCATAACTAAGGTGACAAGCGCACCTAAAGAAAACAAAATCCTCAACCTATCCCAACACAGCACTACCCTAATCTAAACCTAGTCTTAATCCAACAAAAAACCCCACATAGGATTAACACTATGGGAAAACAACTGCTTTGCAGGTTAACACAAAATCAGAGCTCTACGGCTTGTATTCTTAACAGAAGAAGTCAAAACCAAAAACAAAGCTCTACAGCTATTATCTGTAACAGGAGGAGTCAAACAAATCAAAGCTATACAGCTATTTTAAGCAAATGAAGTCTAAACAAAACCAAAGCTCTACAGCTAGTATTTTCCTCCTCTTTAACCTACCAAGCTGCTGTTTGAGGACAATGCAAAGGCAAACAGTACACCAAGCAATGGCGACAACATTCAAGCACACACAGTTGCCTCTCCTCCTTCTGATTGCTGGTGGCTTTCAAGTCCTCGCCCTCAGCGCATCACCAGCGGATTGGTCCAGGTGTGGACCAATGGGATGAGGGTTTGGCCATGGAGGACCAAATCTGGGCATGACGAGGTGGGGTGTGGCACTCAAGGGGAAAAGAGACAGGTGTTAACAATCAGGCACGTAACAGGTCCTTTCAATACAACCAAAGAAGAGTTGAGATGATGTGGGTAGAATGACAGCACAGATATTCATGTCCACTCTTTCAGCTGGACTTAAGTCACAAAACTCAAATGCAAAATTATTTCTTATGAGTCTTTTGTGTTAACATCTTTGTATCCCCAGTCTTGCTTTCAAAGACACAGTGTTTGCAAATCTTTGTGTGGCCGTCACCACGCCAGCAATGGGTCACAGAATTACAAAGCAATGTACAGAGATTAAAAGTGGTGCCTGCAGCACCAGCAGTCAAATATGTCCAACCCCATCAGACAACCTCCGTGATCACCCAGAGGGAGAGGGCAGAACGTTGCAGCCCCACGAATGCTGCTGCGGCAACTGCATGCTCACTTTACCTGCAGCTGCGCTGACAGCCCACATGAGGGTACCATTGACTCTGACATGGCTGATACAAATAGCAAGATCAACGGTGTTGTCTGAAAGCAGCGCGACCCCCCCCCTCCTGTTTTACTTTCAAGAAATATTTTGAAGTTGTCTGCTCAATGTAGTCCTAAATATTTCTCTTTTTATTTTTTCTTCAAAGTGTAAAATGCTCATTTGAACAGTCAACATGGAATCCACATGATTCATCACGAGTTTAATTCAACAAGTTCGTATCAGTCGAGCTAATGCTGTGCTGCCTGCATTTTGTCTGTTGAATCGACTCATGGAAACCCACTGCCAGGCTCCACTTGTGAAGCGAGTGTGTGTAGCTCACTGGCCTTGATAACTGCTGAATGCAGTGAAAAGCACAAAACAACTGAAATCATTTAAACCTGCTAATCAGTCGACGCTCCACCAATCACTGTAAAGTAGCGCTCTTGGTCACCAGTGCTCAGCAATGATTGGCGGTGGTAGAAAAAGAGGACTAACAAATAGCAGCCTGTCCCACTGGAAGTGCCCAATGCTTTGGCAGTGTCACTTCAGCAGCCCACATCTCACACTTTACTGAGACACGACACTCGGATTCCCAACTCTGGTGGTCCGCTTGTTTCTAGTCATCTTCTGTTCAAAAGCAGAAGACGTGGAGTGCTGTTGTCTCACTCCTTCAAATAAATCACTTTCACAGGCTAATCACCAACATGACTCCTGATGCATCTTAATTCCGTGCCTGGATATCCACAAGCTTCTTTAATAGGTTTCATCCTGACAAACCATTTGCATCATTTAATACGAAAATTAATACGTTGCAGTGCAAAAATCATCCATCTTCCTTTCCGTGTCTGGCAACAACCCCCCCCCCCATTCTTTTAAAAAATGTATATGTATTTTTCCCCATTTACTAGAATGCACCTTAATAACAAAAAAAGGAGGATTTGGAGAGGAAGCGTTGCCTGGAATAGGAGCAGTAATTCCTTCTGCAGCCATCATATTTATGAACACAGAGCGAATTCCCTCATTCACAGGCTGCAGATGTGCTTAGGCTCCTCTTTCTCATGTCTGCGCATGGTTGCATTTTGATTAACTGTGACTAAATCCCCAAATGCAGTGGATGCGTCAAATGAAGAGGCCCTTCAGGGCATTGTTGGATTCAAAATGAGGCATTTACATTGTGTGTCTGCATTGCATAAGCCATAAATCAGAGATGACACTACTTTTGTGAGGGTTTCGGGTTAGGCAAGAAAGTGATTGTTGGGTTTTTGGCTCCTAAAAATTGCCACATGTATCTCAGCAGACACACGCACGCACGCACGCACGCACGCACGCACGCACGCACGCACGCACGCACGCACGCACGCACGCGTCCGTCTTGCCTTCTTTCCGTGTGTCCATCGTCTGTGAACTTCAGTGTGCTGCGTCACACTCCGCCCCACAAAAACAGCCAAATGAATTCTTCCTGCCGTCCCAAACCCTCTCAATCCTTCTTTTGCTCATTCCACTTCATTGTATCTTTATTTTGGCACTTTCCTGCGTGGAGAAGCTTGATTGATTTGCCTTTCGAGGATGGATGACAGAAAAGTTGGGGAACTATTACTAAGTGTTTTGGAGCATCACATAAACTGTGACACAGATAAATGGCTCAGGCCGGATCGGATGAATCATTTGAGTCATTGAATATTGCAACAGTTTCCTTTTCACAGGAGCAGCCTCGACATGTCTTCTCCCCAGCCTGATAATACTGTGACAAGCAAATCTGTTCTCCACTGGCCTGAAGCACTTAGTTGGAGCAAAGGATGAGCACGCCCAACAGCTGCTTTTCAAATGACGATAGTTTGTCTGTCCGTCTGTCTGTCTGTCCATCCGTCCATCCGTCCGTCCGTCCGTCCGTCCGTCCGTCCGTCTGTCTCTAAATCCCCCAAATTACATTTAAAAATTGGCTATTACCTGTAATTCCTAATTTTTGCTCTCAAGTAAGTGTTTACTTTTCAATACTTATGTAAGTATTAAAGCAGCTACCATACTTTTGTACGTTATTTCAAGCAATGTTTTGACAGATTTACTTGCACTTTGTAGGGAAAAAGGCTCAAGTACTGTGGTTCTGCGCTTTGTCCACCACTACTTCTAACTCAATTCCCACTTCTGCCACAGACTCATGGTTCAAGCAGGGTTCTGTCCATGAATTCTCATCTTGGCGTAAATGCAACACACTCACTCAGTGTTGTCAACCTGACACTTCTTTGCTGAATCTGGTGACATTTCATGTCATGTAATTCCTAAAAGTCACCATCAGGAAAAAATAGAATGGAAACTTTCAGGACCCAGAGACCCAGGTGCGTGGAGAGGTGGAGCTTTCTCTCCTTTGTCTTTGTCACTGTTCTCATGTCATCCCTTTGACAAACACACCTAAAATTATCTCTAGAATTATCTCTGCAGATGAAGAGATTTCAGAGAGAGAGGACAATGTTATTGATAGTCCAGATAATCATTTTCCTATGATGAGGATTCAGAGAATGAGTTTGCTGTTGTCTCTCTATCATATGGTAATCAAAGAATGCAGTGTTTGTATACTCTCCAATAGATGTTCTACCCATTTGCTCCTCACAGGGAAACACTTATTTTCTAAAATATCTTTTACAATGGGGATTTGAGCATCTCACATTCCTTTCGTCAATTGTTGAATATCTCCACCGTTTACATTCTTCATTGACATTTTCACTCTGGTCACACAACAGACTATCCTCCAGGTGTTGAAACTCACAGTTTCAACCACTTTCATGACAAACAATATGATGTGATAAACACATTGTTCCATAAAGCAGTAAAACAAGTACCTCTCATACGAAATGAAAAGGAACACATCAGCAAAAGCTCCAAATAACATTCTTTACAATACTTGGAGACAATTGAAAGCATTGAACATCAAAAATCTGAGAAAATCTGCCGAGTAAAATGAAAGAAAACCTGTTGGGAGGAGGGGAAAAATTAAATGGTCAAAATGACACATAAGAATACAAGTTTTAATTGCTATCTTAAAAACAGCAAACATCAGTGAAGTGTAATCCCACTGGAGCTCCTCCTTCCACTGGCATTCATTTACAAGCAAGGGTGTGAGAGATTGTCTTCAAGGGACATGCGGTGCACATTTCCTCAACCACATCCCCATGACTAGTTCTTGTGGGCCCGACTCTCACTCCACAGGTTATATGAAGTCCTGCAAAACCACGTTTAAAAGACCTGCCTTTAGTATTGTGTCTGTTGACACTCGGCACAGAATCAAGTCCCATCACCTGACCAGATTGTTTTGTATTGACAGAACAGGGGGAGCAGAACACTCTAGGAAGATCACACTGTACTCATTGGTTACTCATCAGGGTTCAAAATGTGTCCTCTCTGAAGGATTCTGAAGGCTTTACGTCAGGTAGAATCCTTTTTGTGGTTGACTCATATGTTATCAGACTCTTATCATTTTGTTTCTCTACTTAACCTTTGATAGAGTATCTAAAACTATTTCTTTAACCAATTCTGCATAGAGTTGCAGAGGATCCCTGAGGACAGAGCACACTGCTGCTGAATCGCTGATGCCCTCTTTGTTCTGCATGAAAAAGCTTTCCTTACAAGCTCCATTCAGCCGGAGACCAGTGGAGGGAGAGGCTCAGACAATACCACAGGAATAAATAACATTGTCATCACCCACAGCCACTTCCTTCCAGCGGCTGATGAGAAAATAGGAGTCTTTTAAAGCTGGCTTCATTATTTGATGAAAGGAGAGTGGATGATTGGAAAGGAGTTGATTTTTATTTCGGTATGGTAGACTGAAAAGAAAGGTGATTCCTTAGTCTTGCTAAACACAGCAGCCAGGCTGATGCTCGATCACAAGCTGCACAACATGCCACAGAGAAGAGAGCCACCTCTCAAAAAGTAACGTAGGAATGTGATTTCCAGAATTTGTTCATTTTTCCAGTCGATAGGTCTGCAATGCTGCTCCTCCCATCAATCAGGTCACTTGGTGAGTCTCTCGGGAATGAGACCGCCCATTTGGCAGCAAACAGTCGGCAGTTAACCCCTCCCATGATGAGATGGTGTGGGTATATAATACATTATCTGTCTTGTCATTGTCTAGTGATTGTTGCAGTTTCTGTATTTTGTTTCCTCAACTTCCGAGATGCACCAAATGAAAAAAAAAAAATTATTTCGGTGTAAATTAGGGAAAAATGTGTTTCACTGTCAGTTTGAAGAGTGAGAGTTGCTTCAGTATTTATCAGAGTGATTACAGGAGGGCTGAAAGGAAAGCCAAGAAGATGCCCTTTAAAATGATACCAAATTCAATGTTATAAAGTACTAAACACTCTCCAGGCCGTGTGCCTAAACCAGGTTATGCAGCAGCATTTGCACTCGACTGTGTGTGTGTGTGTGTGTGGGGGGGGGGGGGGTCACTTTATGGGCCAGTTTCTGGGAAACAGTTGCCACACAGAAATGTCCTTCAAAGTATCATCTACAGACGTGCACATTTTCAAAACTGATTATGAAGTCTTGCCACCTCAAGTGGGACAAATGACAAAGTGGCCCCTGGACTAAAAGTTTGATGTGACTGCTGTTGGTAGAGAGCCAAATGCCACTTGATTTGTATGTTTTAATGAATAAAAATAAAGAAAGCTAAGAAAAAAATCTATACTGCTATTATAGATTTTAATAGGCTGACATAAGCTTCAGCATACAAAACATGTATGTAATAGTACATCACACATAAGTGATTTAGGTCCTCTTGATTGGATGACATGACACAATATAAAGCAATTAAGAAAGCAGAATCTCCATGCAAATTATATACATGTTACATGCAAAAAAACATGTGAGGATATACATTCATAAATGAAAAGGATTTCATTTTAAAACACAAATATAACAAAACTTACATGATACATGTTATTACTTGAATCAAATAAATTGCCTGTCATTTTTTTTGTATTTTGTAGTTCACAGAGAACTGCACCTTTCCAACGAGCGCGACAGAGCACTTTGTCCATTTACTGTGTTTGCCTTCATGAATTTCTAATCATCCTGCCAAATACCGGGAGGAGTTTGTAGGAATGATTGATGCACAGCGGAGGTCACTGCAGCAACAAGTGTTTGCAGAAAGTAAAAAGCAGTTCCATTTAAAGGGTCATCAAAGGATGTGCAGACCGTTACTGTAGAGCTGCTGTGAGGCTGAGAGGCTTCAATCAGCTCACTTGTTTGATTTTACTGTCCAGTCTTTTGCAGCCTGTCTCTGCTCTGGCCTCTACACTTAATTTCTTCTCTTCTCTCCTGTGATTACAAATCAGCTCCTGCACCACATTTCTTTCTTTCTTTCTTTCTTTCTTTCTTTCTTTCTTTCTTTCTTTCTTTCTTTCTTTCTTTCTTTCTTTCTTTCTTTTTCTTTAACATGAGGCACAAACTGAAAAAACTTGTAGTTACACTGATCTTAATATTGATACTATTAGTGTGTGGCCTGTTAGGTGAAGGTGGTACAGAAGAAGTTTCGCCGACAAGGGCGTCCTGGTGGAGGTCTGTGCTGTCTCAGAGCTTCTATCTTTAATGTTGACTTATATCAGTTTTGACTCATCTGCACTCCTGATGGGTTGGCTGTAATAGAACGTTGTACCAGATTGATCATAATGATGGATTAACCTATTTAAACTCACAAACAGAGTAAAAGAAAAAACCCAAAACAAATCAGTGCCCATAGAAAGCTCTCACAGGAAAAATCAGATGTTTTATCTGTTCCACATTGAAGCAATACAAAGTCCTCCAAATGAGTCTGCTGCGAGGTTCCACAACTTCACACAAGCTAACCTTACACCTTGTATAGCTCTTCATAATATCCTCTTTACTGTACTTTACTCTTTACTAAATGTTGTTTTATTATTTGGAGTGATTCAAAGCTCTTTTAATGGTCCAACCTAATATCTTATGTTGCTCGTATGACTGACCTGAACATGTGTTGGTGAGTTGTGCAATGAACCAGGCTAGTGGTGGGCTACGTCTGCTCCCTGCAACAGTCACATAAAGAGGGGCCTTTTGAAGACGAGGGGTCAGTGATGAGAGTAACAAGTCAAACTATTTACCATCTAAGTGGTTGTGTGGGAAGACTCCAACTGCTCACAGTGGAAATGAGTTGAAAGCCAGTTTGATGGTAACAACAGCAACAGAAAGCCACCAGCAAACTCATTCTGGCAACAGCTACAACAGGTCCACATGAATAAACTATAAACTATATGCTATGTGTACAAATGACACAATCCTGATAACCCAGTTGTCCCTGCTTGCTGGGTTCATGACACAATGGTTCACACAGCTGAGGGGCTGACAAGCAGAAAGAGGATTTAAATGGCAAAAGCCGGCCTGGAGCAAAGAGACAGATGGCAACAAATCAGGAGAATACAGAAGAAGGGAGGAGGGGAAAGGAAAAAAAAAGGTGTTTCTTGTTGTCTGGGATGTGGGTGCATTTGGTAGCCCCCAACATTGTTTCTCACACTCAGAGTTGAGATGGAGAAACATCTGTTGTCTCGCTGTGTTTTTATGAAGCAATAACACACAGGGAGACTCAACAACCAGCGAGGAGATAAAAACACAGTTGGTTCATGCATAAATGATGCCAGAGTCAAACCAGATAAAAACTCTAATTCTCACTCACCTTCGGGCCCGTTTAGACAAGAACCATGTGAACAGAAAACACTGAGTGTTGTTGGCCCCCTTTGATACTCAGTGTGCACCATTGCAACGCGACACCACTCTTCTCTGCTCATCAATGCTTTCTGTGCAGTTGTGTATAATCATGAAAATTACTCTCGATTCGTGAGGGGGAGGTTTCTTTTTTTTATTATTTACACTATTGAAGGTGGTTTCACTTGTTGCATTTTTCAATTACCCAAACGCTGTCAATATCTACACAAAAGCCACATATTTTGGTCATTTTCAGCCAAAAGCATTTTTATTTTAACCGGGTCATGGCACGCACGCACGCACGCACGCACGCACGCACGCACGCACGCACGCACGCACCCACGCACGCACGCACACTCACCTGATTGATCAGCTTGCAAAGACTTTACTGAGGGTGATTGGACAATGACGTAAAACTTGTTGTATTTGCTCCACTGGAAGGAAGTCCAAGGACATGCTGTAGGGGCTGCATCACCAGGTTGGCCTGGGAACACCTTGGAGTCTCTCCTGGAGGAGCTGGGGGAGGAACCTAGAGAGAGGGAGGTCTGGGATAAGCGAAAGACAACCGATGGATGGATGGAGACTGCAACTGCTTAAACGGCTCCAAAAAATACAAGCACCCCACTCACTTTGTTTTACCATTTGCATGGGTGGGATGTATGTGTAGCCACAGATGTGCTTCTGCCAGGCTGTGTTTCAAACTCCCACTGCACAGCGTCTCTGCCTGCAGCTGCATCATCGGTGTTGTCGTAGCTAAAGGTAGTGTTTGCAGACAGGAGGTTGAATGCTTCGGTAGGTAGATTAGCGTGAACTCTGAGGTGGTGGGGTGTGTGGGGGTGAAACTCGGGGGGCGTGCATGCAGGACTTGTACCCAAACAGACCAAAATACTCAAAATGTTTGCTTTTTTTCTTGCCCACCTGGGTATGTGCTTGTAATCCTCACCTGTCCACCCACAAAGAGACTGACTATGAGCCTGGCTGGTGACCTTCTCAGAGCACAAACTGTGACTTTGGGTTGGAAAATGTCTCAACAGATCAATGCTTTAAGATCACATGTGGTGCTCCATGGGACAATGTCTTGGTTTTGTTTTGTTGGCAGTTATGATAGCTGTTTGATTGCTGATTAATTCTGACATGAACCATTATTCTCTTGTCTTTAAATGTGGTGTATAGTTATATTATGAATTGTGCCTAATTGTGTTTAAAAGAGACAGACAGAGAGGAATTACGACCCTGTTACTTTTTATTTTTTTCCTTTGTATGTTTGCACTTCTGATGGTACAACAGATTTTTGTCTTGTTTGAGAAATGAGGATGCTTTTCATGTTTTGTGAGTGAGGGAAGTATGAAACTGACCGTGTTCACATCTTTGTCTTTTAACAAACAGGGTTTATTTGCTGTTGCCATAGGTTGAATTGTGACCCAGGATTTGGAACTATAAGGAAGGATTGGTTGTCACCAACAAAAGACAAATGAGTGAGGACAGCTCTGCTGGACCTCCATGCTTCTCCCACAGTGAGTAAAAGCCTTTTTGGACCCATAATTCTTGGTTACAATGGCAACCTCTTGAAGTTGCACTCTGACTGACTTAGTGAACGATTCATTCAAAAAATGTCCATAACACCTCCATGACTGATTCAAAGAGAAAATCTGACTTTTTAGGTTTTTGACCACAATAATTATTTTTCCTGCTTTGTAACTAAAAAATACTTTTTGTGTTTATTCTGGCTTTTTAGTAATCAGACCTGGTCAAAACTGAAAATAACAGCCAAACAAACATTCCAGGCACCCAAATCTTTACAAAAGTGTCTCAAATTCAACAGATTAAAAAATAGCTCAATGGAGCTGTCTTCAGTTATTTGATGGACCCAATACTAGAGCTCGCCAGGTTTTTAACACTGTCCATGCAGAGACACAGCCCATCA
Source organism: Malacoctenus gilli (assembly GCA_032164315.1). Classification (NCBI taxonomy): domain Eukaryota; kingdom Metazoa; phylum Chordata; class Actinopteri; order Blenniiformes; family Labrisomidae; genus Malacoctenus; species Malacoctenus gilli. The sequence continues at coordinate 2,484 of JASSRZ010032386.1, read as the reverse complement.
TGCAAATCACTCCAACAAAACAAAACTTAAAAGTCACAATCACAAAATCCTCTTCTCAGAACAACTGAAATGTAACACATATTTCTCTGCAGCTGTATTGCACTGCTCACAATTGACAGATAGGACCTCTAGTTAAAGTGTGATTATGTGACTTGTTTCTCTTCTCAGCACAACATTTTCACTCAAACAACATTTACAGGTTTCACATTTCTCGGGTGCTGTTTCCAGCATCTACACATTGTGCTCTGAGACATTTTTCAGTGACCATATGAATTTGTAGACTTCTGAAAAGACTAAAAACAAGTTTGAGACTTGGAGTCTCAACAATGAAAATGACTGTCCCCTGGACAGTTACAGCCTCAATTATTAAACAAAGCGAGAAAGAGAGAGACAGACACAGGGAGAGGAGTCTGATTACAATGTGTGTATTCCCCCTGTATCTCCTGCAGGTGGTCTGCAGGTTACCTGGTTTTCAGTGAAATGGATTGTGTGGTTAAGGAAAGCTGCTTTGTTTTTCATGTCACATAAGGTTTGCTCACTCAGCTTCTGATCAAATGCAGCAAGCGATGGCACATCAGCTTCATGGATGGAGAAAAGGGCTGTTGATACTTGTTTCAGGAATTTGAGTGAAGTCAAGGGGAGGACATCTGGCCTCTGGCACCGACCCCGTGAGTGCATTCTCATGTAAAACACCTTGGATTACAATCTCCAGGGATCATTTTCAGGGTTTCTGCAGCTGTCTTCCAACTGGAAATCTATTAATCGACTTTTTGCATATTGACTTGTGGGCATTGCCCCCTTCTCACTTTGTCACCCCGCCTCTCTTTCTTCAGCAACAGTGGCAGTCGAATACAACATGGTCAGCCTAAGCAGGACTCTGTGTGCTTCTTCAGCTCTCTCTTATTCTTTGATTGCATCACACCAAAACTTGACATGGAAGGATGATAAAGTGCTGCAGCTTGTCCATGCTGGCACATCCAGGCACTGGTGAGCTGGTCGTGCCTCTGTGCACATGAGTGAGAAGAGTCTGGGAACCATTTCCAAAGGCTTCCTGAGAGCAGAACAGAGACTTACTCACAGTAATGGGACTGTAAATAGACCTGCCTGGCTTCCATCCCCAATGCATTCATATCCCACCATTTAACAGTTCTTCAGGATACTGGGCTGGTGACAGCAGCACCTTGAACCTTGTTTAGCGCTTCCACAACAAAGGCTTCGCAATGCTGTCACACAAAAAAACTGTTTGACCGTGTGTATTTACTGCTTGTGTGAGAGCAGTCTTTTTAGATTTAGAAAAAAAAGGTGCAAAATGAGATGAACTGAGCTGATTTAAAACAAGATAAGAGGATTGGTGTTAACAAAAAACCCCAAAAAAACAGCTAAAAATATGAAGAGATTTAGTACTTCCAAAATAAAATGCACTTTTGAAACAAGCTAAAATATTTTTGGGAAAAAAGGTCATTAGAAATCATCAAACATGAAAACACGTGAGAGGTTGGATGAGTGGGAGGAGTCTTCTGTGTTCCGAGTAGGAATGCACTGATCCACGTTTTTCACTCCTGATACCAATACAGATATGTGAGGTTTAGTTTCTGGCTATATCGATCTGATAGCGATCTAATACAGAAAAAAAGCGCTGAATTGATTTCTTCAAAAAAATGTAAACACAGACAAAAATGCACTGAATTGCAAATTTACTGAAAACTCTGCACCAGTACAGCACACTCAAACACACTCAAACACATAAAAACAGAAATTTGTGAGAGAATGCATTCAGCTCAGCAAATTTCCGTTTGCAGATTTACTCCACAACAGAACCCACAATGTGGACGAAACGTTTTGCACTGGGGCAAAGGCAGGAAGATGGCTGTCAGAAGTTACACTTCTGGACATGCTAGTGTAAGGGATTAGGAAATTCATGTCATAGCCTCCTGAGACCCAGAGAAAAAAAAGTTTGTGAGCGTTTAATTTTTTTACACCACATAAGTCTTTTGGTTGAAAAAAACAATGTGACAATAAAAAAAAATTCTAAATATGTTTTTAATTATTTTTTACAGTATGTCCTTTGGAGAGGACATCAGGATTCTGTAATGGCAAAATTAACAGATAAACATTTGCAGAGTTGTACATTTACTTGGACCACCTTTAGGGTCTTTCAATTACAGCAGAACTCTTTTGAATATTAGTTTTTGAGGCAACGAATACTCCTGAGAGAGAGCTGATACTCAGCAAAACTTGCATCATTAAGCAACATAACAAAGTAACGTAAGGTAAGTAAAATGGCTATTTCCTGTAGCCAGTTGTTCCCATCTCCTGTCTCTTTTTCTTTAAAAAACGAAGAGCTTTCCAATGAGTGTAATAGTTGAATCAGGTTGGGTTGGTTAGTTTTGGTTGGTGGTACTCCTTGAAGCAGTTCCTCTTCTTTGAGATGCAGAGGTACATATTGCACTTGATGCACTTGATGTAGGTTTTGGGTAGCCAAGG
>JASSRZ010032286.1:3147-18474 GCA_032164315.1 Malacoctenus gilli | reverse complement strand
CAAACACCAAACTAAATCTCAGTCCCTTCAAAGAAACAGAAACGGTTTCACTGCAGCAGCTCTTAGCAAATGTCTGTATTTTTTTTACTCATTTTTGTGGGGAAAAAAAAGAGATTGTCTTTTTTTGAACAGTAGGAAAGGAGTATGAAAAGCTGTTGAAGCTGTCCTGTTCTGTTTTGGTAAATTGTTAGCGCAGAAAAAATGCAGCAGCCACGAGTTTGTATTACTCACTGCTTGATTCTGACTGTGCAGTGTACAAGTTTCCTCTTGTTCATGTTCATTCACACTTGGATACATATCTAGTAATTGCTTTTTAGCTCCCTCTGAATGTGAGATAAGTTATGCTGGGGAAATTAACAAAAAGATCCTGCTGAAAGCACTTTTTTGCAGTCATGTTTGAATCAACCCTGCGCTACGGAAGATTTCAAATAAACTATGGACAAATGCCATAATTACATGTTTTCAAAAGAGGAAAAATAAAAATGCTCACAAACAACCATATTCTGTGTATCTTTGCATCCGCCCATCTGTCCTTCTATCTTCGGAGGAGAAAGAAAGTAGTTTTGTATCTTTCCCATGAAGCGACTTCCTCCCGCTTCCCTGGCATACTCTGGCTGGGAAAGTGGCAAAGTAGGTGACTTTCTGAAAGTACGAACGTATGTTTGAGCGCAAATTATGGACTTCATGTACTTTCTCTGTGAACTACTTAGATTAGGTCATTGGGATCTGTTATCAAGTAATGGGGACAAATAGCCTGCAAGGATCACTCCAGAAGCGTTCACTGTAAATTAGGACCTGTTACACCTAAAATTTTAATTACAAAGCCCAAGCATTCTGTTTCTTCATCTTTTCTGGATATGATATATGAAGGCCGCTCACCCCTCAACGGAAAAGATCACCAACAGTTCTTTTTCCGACTAATCCTGTTCTTATCGTGCAGGTCTTGTAGTTACTACTCCCAGTTGTGTAATTACACAATGCCTCAAAGTGAATCTGCACAGATAAGCCCTGCTGCAGGTTATTCACTATAATTTAAAGCAATAGACACAAAAGGTCTTAAAGCAGTTTCATTATCATGTCACGCTGATTGTGAAACTATTTGCAGCTGTGAGTTAAAGCCCAGAGGACAGTTGGTTGTTGTGTGACCAGGGTGAGAATGTAAATGAAAAAAGAACTATGTGTACAACAGAACAACAGTGTTATCACTGTGGTTAAGTAACAATAGAGGACCAGACAGATCAAAACTCCACTGTAGAATATGCTTGAGAAAGACAAGCGATTGCCTATGAGGGGGAAATGAGTGATACATCAATTGAACTGTATAAAAAACCTAAGGATGCCTACAGCTCCTCACTTGAGAGGAGGTTACAGCACTGGTCGGGTCCCGCTCACTCCTCACAAGTATGAAAGACTTTTCAACAACCGCCTGTTCTGATTCTTCTTCGCGCTGGGTATGTTAGTACATTTCAAGATAGGAATTTTCCTGACAGAAAGCCCAAAGTTCCAGAGTTTGGTTGTTCTGCTAAAACCAGATGGTAGGTATGAAAGAAATGTGTGGGACCGCTAAATGAATGACAAGAAAGGACTGTAGCATTGAGAAAAATGTGAATTTTAGCTCTTGTACTCCAAAGGAAAAACACCCTCCTCATCTTCACATCAACATTATTATGAGCTTCAGAATGTGCTGGAAAACAAGGGGCAAAACAACAATATTATAACCCCCTCCCAAAAAAGGCTGGTCATATGTCTTGCCACCAGTTTTCTAATGTGTCCTTCATCATGACCCATACTCCTCCACCAGTGTGCGGCCTTATGGATGTCTATCAAAGGAATATGAGGGAGGACTTTTTCCCAGTCCCTACCACCACTATGCAGAACTAAAGTTTTACATGCAGGGAAGAGTCCTGAAGCTCTTTTAAAGAGTGATAAATAACTACCATTTAGGGGAAAAAATAGCAGCACCTCCAGAGTTAACTATTCCCACTCATTTAAACTGTCTTCATGGACTTCCTTCTTGCCAGTAGAAACACACTAACAGCCAACCAGCTTACATACAGGCGGAGCCAGCCTATCATGTACCCTGAACATCACCAGTAAAAAGCAAGCAGCCACTCATCAGCAGCTGTGTGGTTAGGTTGCAGTATTAGCCATGTGGGTTGGTTGACAGGGAGAAGCATGCAGTGAGATGCCGGGAAGAGAGTAGAGGTGGCGCCACTAGCAGAAACATGCACTGGGTCGTAGGAATCCATCGTGTACAAATTCTAGTATAGTAGGAACCGTTATGAGTCGGCACCGCGTTGTACTGTGGGTATCGTGCAACTCTACAGACAATAAGATATTTTTGTGATTTCTTTTATATCTTCTGTGTGGGTTCTACTGCATCCATGCAGCTTAGCTGCCCCCCTCCCCCCAACATAGGAGCAATATACCTTGGTTAGGTCTTCTGTTTTCAGTTTGTTTACACTCTGTTGTAACTCAACTTTACATGTTCTTTTTAACAGCATATTTTCAGCAATTTCAACATCAAGGTTAACTTACGAAAGCTCTTCCTACTGTCTAAATTCTTGCTTGTGCTGTACGTCTCTGGACAAAACATCTGCTAAATGAAACTGTAGAACTGTAACCAGCAGCTGCAAGTACAGTAGCTTCATAGTACATTTATTGGATCTGAAAGGAAGAATAGGAGTTTTTCAGTACTAACGACAGTTCTTGTTAATCAGTTGACGTTCAAATGAAGCGATGGGTAACGAAGTTTGAAGCACAGTAGAGCTCAAAGCGAAACAGACACTTGTGCATCTGCTAATCTGTACAAATACATGGCTGTCTTTGCTGCACAAATGAGAGATACAAAAAGAGCTCATAAAGAAATTTTGCTCGCATTGGCAGTCCATTAAAACTGCTCAGATGTCTAGTTACAAAGTGGAGTGATTGTAAAGGTTCGACTAACTGTCAAGTGAGGCTACTGTGTGCATGTGTTAGGGAAGGGGGATTTTTGGACACACACAGTGATTCACCCATATAGCTGGGTGAGAGCCGAATGAAATCCAATATCCCACATTGGGAAAATCAGCCCATGTTTTCCAGATACTGAAATGGGAGACAAAATGAGACGTAAAACGCATTAAGTTCTCCGGCCCAGCCACAAATGGATCTTCTATTCCCAGCTCTCTTTTGTGTTCAAGGATGGCAGACAAAGGGGAATGACTGGGTGATGAGGCCCTTGTCTTGACTTTCTAGTCAACCACAGCTGAGGCAGCTGGTCCTGGGTGTGGACCCCGTTTGCTCAACAGTAAGAAAGGCCCCTTAATGAGGACCAGACTTGAAACGTCAGGCTGAGGTCACACTATGGGAATCTCTGGAGATTGGGTTTGGGGGAACCCTGAGGGGTGGGGAGTTGGGAGATGTGTACATGCAGGCTGAGTAACAAAAAAGGAAAGCGAAGCTGTTGAGGTTAAGGAAAGAAACCTCTCCTTGTGCAGTGTTCATCTAAAAGACTGCAGTAGGTGGAAGAGCCTGTTTGGGTGCCCTAAAGTTAACACTAGAGACTGACGAGCAGAGAGCATGCAAAACAAGTGAGTAAAGGCAGTGGTGAGGGCAACCATTGAGCCAACTATCCTCAAGGCCTCTTTCCCAATTTAGGCTCACAGTATGCTTGTACCGATCATGGCTCCCATTAAAACAAGGCTGTACAAATTTAAAGCTCTTTTCACGTATGTCTTTTTGTGTATGAGGAAAGTGGGGATGCATAGGACCAGTGAATTATTATTATTATTATTATTATTGTTAATCAAGCAACAGGAATCCATTATATAAAAGGACTGTCCTGCAGAAAAGATTGGGTTTATAAAACAACCCCACTAGAAGCCATCAATCCCAACACATAATGCCCGAGTACATCCAGCACGCACGTTTTGTCAACCTAGTTCTTCAGCTGTCGTCTGCTGTGGCAACTGTTCCAATAGAACCACCTGCAGTGGCAGACTGAAGTTTTGTTTTGTAAGGTATCACAATGCTCCTTTAGTCAGTGACTGTTATCAGTGAACCTATGATCCTGGCTTGAAAAAGCTTTGTGTTTTAGAAATGCAGGTAAACATCAAACTGCGTGGCCAAGCTTTTGAACTTGCCTGAGTGTGTGCCTGAAGGCTTTCTTGCTTTTGACTGTTGGGATTCGTCCATACAGTAAAAAGTTATCTTGCATTGAAGCTGCACACATTTGATCTGAAATTACATTCAAATAATGTTGGAAGTACTCTAATGAAAATGTTGACACTGAATCGAAACTCATGATTGCTTTGGGTCATTGTGTGAAAAGTAATCAGTGTCGACACCAAACACTGCAAACCATCAACTCACCTGGCTCTTTGGCTGCGATGTCTTTCAAAACATGTCTGGCCATCTCTGATAGCTGTCTCTGGAACTTCTGTAAGGAATTCTGCATGGCAATGATGTCTTGACTGTGATCGGTATTCCGATTGATCCGGTGCCACAGACTGCTCACGTGCCGCTCCAGCCCGAGTTTCAGGTCTCTGATGTTCGCAGAAATCCCATCTAATCTGCCAAACACCTGTTCAAGCCGAGTGACCCGGCCATGTAAGGGAACACTTTGCTTGCAATGATACAGTTGAGATGACATCTCCCTGCTCAGTGCTTCAACTTGAATCCTCAGCTGCTCCAACCGATCACTGCTTGCATCAGGAAAATCCCATTTCTTCTGGCCGGTGCCACCAGCACTGCTATGTTCTCCCTTGCAGCACATTGACCTCATTTGATTCAAATCCTGCTTGGATTTGCTCAAGGAGCCATTTAGCCATGTCACAGTCCCGGCGAGGCCGAGCACATTGTCTTGAAGATTGATCAGGCCCTTCTGGAAGTCCTCCAGTGTCTTCAACCGGACATCTTTTTCAACGGACTGCCTTTGAATGTGGTCCTTAAGTCGTCTGAGCTCGTCTGTGTTGGAACTGATATCTATGCTGAGAATGTCCCAGATGTTGCCATGCTGTTTTACTTGTGCTTTCGAGGAGGCTGCTGGACTTTCTTCACCTTCAATCTTTCCGACGCTTGAGCAACTTGCAGAACACAGCTTTTCAAGCGAGTTGATCTTGTCATTTAAATTCTGGTACAGCAACTTGTGACTGTTGACTTCTGCCTGGGTGGGATTCACGGAAACGCCAAATGAGATGTTGCTCATTTCTACCAACACATTCGTGAACTGGTCCTCCATGTTGTTCAAACGTTCATCCAGAAGCCGCCGAAGAATCCCCACTTCGTTTGAGATTGTACGAGTTAACTTCTCTTCAATGTAGAAACAGTGTGTCTCTGCATTTTGTTCTGTGATGTTCAAACGAGCTTCGAGCTCCTCAATCAAAAGGCCAAAACTGCTGACTTCTTCAGGTGCAGAGAAACGCTCCAGTTCATTGTCGATTCGAACATTCAGGATGCGGTGCGCCTCTGCAATACGGCCAATTTCTTTCCAAAGGTCTCTGTGGTCGCCATGGTCCTTTGCAGCCTTTGGCGGATCCGTCTGCCTTTCTGTTCGTACAGGTCCGTCTGCAGCCATGACGAGATGCAGTTCCTGGATATCCTTTCTCAGCTCAACCTCCTTAGTATCAACAAGGCTGGACAATCTGAGTTCGACTCGATCGTCTCTCTCTTCACAGATCTTCTGTAGCGTCTGTATTTTTTCACTGCATGAGTTCTGGACTTTGGCCATCCCTTTCTCCAGTTTCTGCTCCAATTCCTTTTTCAGATGCTCAAATTTTCCATCGATGTAAGTTTGCATGACGTCAAATTCCGCAATAGCTGGAGTCTCAGATTGAGAGGCATCCATCAACATACGTATCTGTCCCTCATGACTGGTTGTAATTCCTCTTAGGTCTTCCAGAGCTTCATCCTTGCTTTTCAGTGCGTTGTTGAAGTCATCCATACGTGCAATGACTTTTTCGAGAGCCTTCTCTCCTGCAGTCCCTCCTCTGGTCGCCTGCTGACCATCCAGGACAGCTGGAGTGTCCTCAGTGCCTGCCACTGTGCCTCCATGTGGGGGACGCATGTTATTCAGAAGTGTCACCAACATTTTCTTGGTGTCCTCCTGCAAATCTGTGCGGAGGCTGGTAGTTAACCCTGCCAATGCAGAATGGAGGTCCAGGACTGATTGGGACAAGCGCTCCACCTGACTTTCCAGAAGTTGCACCTTATCTGCTTCACCATGTTTTGTTTCATGGTGTGCTGTCTCTCTCCTCTCTGGCCCTGAAATCATGAGATAAGTTGTTAATGTTTTGTTATCACACAACCATCATAGATGTAGTCTTCCATTAAAAAAAAAAAACAGAGCCATCAAACAATTCTTCTTTTTTGATTGATATGAGCCATGTAAACTGTAGCTATTGGCTTGGTGTAGACTGAAAATATTTGGGTCTGACATCAAAAAATCAATATGCGACAAAAGCTTGAGGCAGGAAACGCGTTGCGTCTGAACATTTTTTCTTGTGAGCACCACTCACAAGAACATGTGACTGACGTCCTTTTTAATGCTCAGATGGACCCTTTTATTTCATCCATTCATTTAATAAATAGTGCTGAATGTCCACGTTCCGTTTCAGGCTTCAGTTTTGTGTGTGCAGGCCGTGCATTTATTATCAGGAACGTAACCGATATTAAATCATGGCACAAACACTGTCCAGAGCCTCTGTCAAGGAGTTGGATTCCTGAGCCTGGACTGTATGTGGCAGTTCGCTTGACAATCTCTATTTGTTACCACTCAACTCTCTGCTTTTGTTCACTTTTGTTTGTTTGTACTTAAAAAAAAAAAAAAAAAAACCTAACACGGGAAATTCCATTTTCCCATTGTCAGATTTAATGTCCAGGGATTGGTTCATCAAGGCCTATGCCTGGGAATGCTACCTAAAACCACAGTGCAGTGGCCAGCAGCAGCTTGCCTGGCTCCCAGGTCTATCTTTTGAAAACAGTGCATCATCATCTGGGATTTAGAAGATTCAATATAGAATAAAAACAGTTAGATATTAAAATCGATGCTAAAAAATGAACCAAAAACAACTGCACTGTTTGGAAGTGTGTTTGTTTTCAGTAAGCAGCAATATAAATCAAAATGTATCTAAGGAAATACAGTTAAGAGGAAGAACAGGAGGGCCAGGATGGAATCAGACAATAGTTACAGAAACGGTCCTTTTATTTCGGCCTACATGCTCTGGATTGATGACTTAAAGATAAACATGAAACTATGTGATGGAAAGACTGGGGAATGGAGCAAGGATCTGCTCATGATCTTATTAGGTAAAAAAAAGTGAAGGTGATCTCATGGCTAAAGCTTGTATGACCTCTTAAGGGATGGGCACATTTGTCTTCACCATGACGTCACACAAATTGGCAGCTGTACCGAACTAGGAAATCTATGGAAACATTTTCAGTCAATTGAAAGAAAGATGCAACCAAACTGAAATGATTCATCTGGCAAAAAGATGATGACCCAAAACACACAAACAACACGACAGACGGTACAAAGGTTTTCGACTGGCCAGTTACAAGACTTGAAGCCTGTTTTGCATTTTAACTGTTCAAGAAACGACTAAACGCCTCCCTCACCAAATAAGCGACTGAAAGGAAAAAGATATTATGAAAGAAGAGGAGGTTGTTGATGTCAGTGGGTCATAGCCTTTATTCAGCTACTTCAAACAAAGAATTTGCAACTAAATTAGAAGTCTTATTCACCTCGGTCAATTTTGGGTTTATCTGTTACAAAGATTTGCTCACATAAAGGTGGGTTCCCACCAAGGGTGCCGTCTGCTCATGTGTTTATTGCATCAACACCTGTGATGTTGCATATTGATTTTTGAATGTCACACACACTGCAAAAACAAAGGGTTTGGATTCACTCCAATACCTTTGGAGAGCCGTGTCTACTTGCTGGTTCTTACAGCTGCCTCTAAATGCCCTTGATAAAATATTCTGTCATGTGGTGAGGTGTTTGTCTTACTCTGCATGTGCCTGGTTGTGTGTCCAGGATTGCCGAGGAGGTAAGGCCGTATTTCCTGCACCGTCTGTCCATCTGCAGGGGGTTTGGGGTCTTGACAGGAGGGTCCCTGGTAGCCAGGACAGCATTTCCACTCCAACCCCGTGACCATCTTGAAGGCAATCTTGTACGTAGGTCGAAACACTGTTTTGTACCTGTCAAAACATGACCAGAAATACTTGGAGTTTCTCCCATCGTCTCAAAGCTGCAGAGAACATGCTGTGATGTTCTTGCTTTGTAAGGTTATACTACTCTTTTCCCCAAAGAACCTGAACAAAGACATTTCTTGTTTCAAACTGAGACATATTATTAACTGCAACACTCAAAGTAGCAAGTTTTTCTTTTCTTTGTTTTATTTTTTACTTATCTAACATAGAATAAGAGATGTATTTTCTTCCCGAAGAAAATAACCCTGGAAGAAATAAACGATGACACCAGTTTCCCAAAAGGAAGAGACAGGTCATTTGGACCAATCAAGAAAACCAATGTTTTTGCTTTTATTAACTGCCAACACATTTTCAGACTGACGGACAGAAGCAAAAGGATGCCGTGTGTGTCGTAATCCAAGATGACAGTTCCTGTGGCCATTTTTTTTTTCTTGCACTGCACAGACACTTGGTAATGTGCTCCAACCCAACACTGTGCTCCGATGACTTCAGCATGACAAGCATTTAGGAAACAGCAGTGGTGGAAGCAGTGCATCACAGACCTCACCCATAGATAGCCCGAGCTTGAAAATGATGATAATTCACACAGCGAAAAGAGCAAAAGTAAAACTGTGACCATTTACAGATAGAGCAGAATCCCAGCACACATTAAAACATCAAACCAAACTAACCACTGACATGCTTTAGAGAACAGATTGATGCATGGATGATTTCGGAATAATCAGCCCTCATTAGTCTGTAAAACGGTACAAAGAGGAACATGGTGACCAAAACTGTGTCCAAATTTCATTTGGGTGGCAATACTCAAGTCATCTTGGGCAGTTTGTGTGTGTGTGTGTGTGGGAGCAATTGCACCAGGGGGACAAGCAAATACTTCCAGGCTTCAGGCCTATTGTGACCACAGTTATGGTTTTTGCTTAACCCCCCCCCCCCCATACACACTATTTGGTTTGTCTATGTCCCTTCTCACGTCTTTTAAAGTGCCCCCTGTTAAAGAGCCCTTTTGCTGCTCACGTCAGTTTCTGCTTGCAGTCGCGCAGGAATGCTGGGCACGGGGCCACCACGGGCTCCTGGAAGCTCTCCACGCTCCCCTGAATGGCACAGCTCACGTTTTTGTGCACCACATGAGCGCACCAGTTCCTGCTGGAGAGAAAAGGGAGAAACATCACCTCGACACGTGCGCTGTGTCACCTATTCCGAGCACAAGAATGCAAAGGCACATGGGAACAAGCTGCATTTTATTTTGGTGACTCGTGACGATCAAGTCGTCATGAGCCTGCATCATTTCTGCCTCCCTGCGAACTCGGAGTTTACTCTTCGGCGAATGTTCGGGGGCATCTGGAGAATCGGTGACATTCCTGCGCTTGTCGTGTTCATATCTTCATCTTCAGGAAACACTGGCAATGACGAGAGACTCTGTCGGAGGTCATTCCGCTCGCTGAAAGGCGGTTTTTTTTTCCATTATCAGCTGCGCAACACGCAGCAGGAAAAAGCGCCGGCGCCTTCATGGCAGCAGCGTTTCGCCCGTATCATTCAAAAGTTACGACGAACAACTCGCTTACCTACTCCTCTGTTTGTGTGGTACTCCGTTGTGCGCAGACCTCTGGAATAAGTCGTGAAAGGAGGGGGACCCGTGAGAGAGCTGTACGTTTAGGATGAGCGTGAAAAATGCTGTCCCAAGCCAGCCCATCTCTGCATAGCGCGCTGTTATACAAAAAAAAAAACCCTAACAAAACAAAACAAAGCAAAAACAACAACAACCAAAAATATCTGTGATAAGGACAAACACAGTTCTGGTCCTACTCCAGCTTCTAAAACTTTCCAAACCTTACATTTATGTGCCCCTTGTGACTGAGTGGAGTTTTCTTGCGGGGAAGTCCACAGTCACTCTTTTGGAATGACGTTCAGGGCCCACACCCTCCTTCCCCCCCAAAAAAAGGAAAAAGAGAAATGAAGTTGGTGAGGAGGGGGGAAAAACATCTTCTCCAACTGCCTCTAAAGTTTTTAGGTTTCCATCAATGAGACTTGAGACTTTTTTAAGAGAAAACACAGACAGTTGAGTCAGTGACTGTAACTTCTGACTTGACTTCAACAAGTTTCTGTCTTGTGAGATTGTGCTACAAGCAGAAAGCTTTACATATTCGTGAGACATGGGACATCATGGGGGTTTTGGTATTTCATATGAAGCCGTTTTGGGTGGCAATATTATGGAGTTCATACAAAGCACTGTGAAGAGCTATGTGCACTGCATCATGGGATTTGAATGGTCCGCATGGTGCAAGTAAGCTTTTCTGAGTGAAAATGGGTGACTGTGGTAACTGGAGGCCTGGCTGGGATGAGTATGTGGGCGAATTTCACCATCAGCCTAGAAAAGATCTTAAAACTGGACTATCACAGATAAACCCAGGCAGGGACCGACTTGTGGCATTAGGAAGCAGACTGGCAATCGGTTCAACGATGAGGGCAAATTCTCTGGGCAGGAAGATGCAACCAATAAGTAGTTCTAAACAGTTTTTAGATTTTTACTGTCAACACTGATGCATTTTGTGTCTGTAAGTTCCCCGAATGTGGTCATTTGGCCTGATGAAGTCAGCAATTTCATCGGTATATTGACTCGAAATAAATCACCACCATTAATCAACAGTTTGGATTGAAGAACTTAAGTAGGTGTGGGACTCAGAGGTCCTTTGTGTTTTACCATCTTGTCATCAAAAGCCGTTGACTGTTTTCCTTACTGGAAACTCTCACTTAATTAATGTGGGTGCTACATTACTGGTATGAATATAAAACCACGCAACTAAGTTGGAGTCACACCACATCTGATCGGGGGGATAGAAATTATTAAGGGACTGTGGTCTGGATTGTCATGCGGGAAGAATTCTGCACTGACTCGCTGTTAGCCCTCTGCATATCATAGATTTACAAACCAACTGCACAAAATCAGTCAAACCTCACCTGTGAAGTCACTCTTTAACTCCCTTAACTCTCTTTTGTTACGTGTCCCGATAGACTCATTTTCATACAAAAGGGAGATGAACCTTTCACTTGAATGAGCTTCTGACAAAAAGAGTAAATTGCAGAAGCTGCTGACTGGCTTTCAGGGAAATTTTAATTGCTAACCAAATTCCAGACCTGAAAATTCCATAGAAATCTTAATTCAGGATGTGGAATCTGACTGTAATTTGTGCAAAAGATCGTAATCTGTCAGCCGAAAATAGATCAGTAACAAGTTTAAAATCACAAGTGTACCAGTATTGAATAGCTCAAGGTCAAACAGTATATCAGTTCAATAACAGAGTACAAGCAATGGCAATGTTGCCTAAACCACTGAGCAACTCATGGCCCTCAATCTGGACACCAATGTCCTCTGGCTCATCTCCAGGCACTGCAGAGGTTGGAAGCAAGTCATTGGAAAATGTCGGTTGCTGGTCATAAATTTGCTCAACATAACATTTCAAATTTGATTAACAAAAAAAAAAGTCATGACCGTGGTTTTATTGTGGTAACTTCCTGTGGTTTCCTGTCGGTGTGGGCTGCGTATTGCTTGCTTTGTGTTTTTCAGGCTGGGCGGGGCAGACCGGGAGGAGCTGGCAATCACTCTCCTGCAAGGACTTACAATCAGCGCTGCATAAAGGCCACTCTCCACCAGGGATCCAGTGCCAGATGATTGAATTTCTCCTCGGGGGAGTGAGGCTGCACAATTCCTCGCATACTCCCCTGTTTATCCTATGTACTGTGTGAGCTTGTTATTGATCTCTGCGCCCGGTCCGTGTGCCCTGCCCCAGCTGCTCTGCAACACCGGCCCACCCGGGAAACCACGCTTGAATCAATTCCAGTGCCTTCTCTTGGAAGCCCCCTCACTTGACGACCTTTGTGGATTCACTTCCTGGACTGGTCTCCTGCCTTCCTGGATCCTCACCCACTGCCGACACCCTGATGAATAAACCCTTTTCCCTACTCATCTTGGCTCCACTTCCATTCCTCACCCGCTGCTTATCACAAGAAATAGAAAGTTGAACGTATCCATACACTAAATCCCAGTGAGCAGTGAGAAAATTCACTGGGGAAAGAAGTTCACACAAAGACAAATGATCAGACTTAAACTACAAGAGAATATCGTCATAGGCCATAAAACTGGCCTGTCATTGCTCCATAGCCATGCCAAAACCATTGGCCAGATAAGATGTTGAATTGTTTTTTCTCAAAGTTCATTTCGCATCTTTTAAGTGATTATGAGATTTCAATTGATCAACACTTGCAAGAGTCAAATGTGTGGGGAGCAGCTGGTGTCATGGTGAAAAAGAATTGTCAACAAACAAACAAATAAACTAAACATTTGAATTAAAAAGTAATTTCTGCTGCTTAATACACCAAGCAGGTAAATATGCTTTCTTCAAGTGCGCTTCAGTGTATATAACTCACTCATGGTCTTTGTTAAGGTAGATGCAAGAACTTGACACATGGTTTACTTGTATGTCCTGAGTCATCCTGAGGGGAAAAAAAGGTAACCCATTCTGTCAAACTTCAACAGTTGAGGCAGCAGCTAGAAAAAAAGGACTGCAAGTTTGGCACAAATTTTGAGCATGGTCAATGTGGTAGACCAGCAGTTTCACGCATTTTTCTGGGGACACCGTGGAAACCCCTCAATGACCCCGAAGAACTAACAATTCTTGTTGACAATTTGGTCTCAGGAGCCCAAAAGCAACATCTATACAAGATCTCAATCAAATCGGATACAAAATGAGGTCTTGCCCCTCTTTTTTCTCACTCACACACCAAAGCATCACCGTGTGATTGTGCCAACAAATTCCTCATCTCTGGCCAAAGCTGATGTAATCAGTGTAATCACACGATAAAGTGGTTTGATTGAGTGAAAAAAAACCCTGCATTCTCTTGTCACTTTTGCAAACTGTTTCATGTGTAGAGAATTAGATTCATGCAATGGTTGTGACAGGGACATCATTCATATTTTGTAAGCATAAGTTGACCCAGATGGCCACCATGAGATGTTTCAGTTTCCTTCCAGTTGCCACACTTTTCCATTGAAAGTTCTCTATCAGAGAGAGGTACAATGGATACTCGCACAAACTTAAATTCGATCTAAAAAAGCACTCGTCAGTCTGTCAAAACAAGACACAACACAGGAAGGATGAACAATGAAATGTTAAACGTTTCGCCACTATTATGTCAAATAAGTAAGCAGAGAGACAAATGGTCAAGACGACTATGCGAGACTTAGCATGATCTCACCGTTCTTGTGTGTCTAAACTAGAGGCCTACATAAAACCTGAGCACATAAAAGACATGCACCTCTTTCTCAGTGAACTGAGCTGGCCATCTACTTTTGAAGTCTGCAACCAAGGGCTGTCCTTGAAGAATTTCTGGCCCTCTGTACGAGAAAGTTTCCTCCATTCTCATCGTCACCACCTTGTCAGTGTTTCTGTCGTTACTCTCTGAAAGTCGTGTTACTCTCGTTTTCCACACTGTGAATGCTAACATACAAATTAATTACGTATGATAAGTGAACTAAAGCCTGTTTTCATCAACTTGTCATTTACACTAATTTTAAGTAAGGAAATAGAAGTGAATTTACAGAGGCCTCAGGGCTGAAACTCATTATAAATAAGAGTGAAATTCTATGATTACATGAGACTGGTGAAAAGCTTATGTTCAATATTCCTGTTAAGCAAACAATTCAATATCTAGGGATTCACGTTACAAAATACATGAAGCTCAGACAACTAAACTTCCTCCCAAAATTTAAAACACTAAATCAATTCTTAATATGTGGCTGCAGAGGGACCTCTCTATCTTGGAAGAGGCCTGTTATCAAAGGCTGAGGGGGAATCAAGGTTTGCTTATCCTGCCCAGTCACTTTCCTTGAATGAAGCATTCTGTCAAGAAATCAATTGTTTTTTGTTAATTGTGTCTGGAAAAACAGGCGCCATCATCTCAAGAGCAAGATTCTGAGTTTAGAGAGATCAGAGGGTGGTTTTGGATTTTTCCCACTAAAATTCTACCTTCAAAATTAAATGGATTAAGAAATGCTTGGAATCAACGGAGTCAATATGGAATTTTATTCCACACAATGTATTTAAAAAACTAGGAGGCTTAAAATTTCTTCTGGGATGCAACTTCACTGTCTCTAAATAACCACTGACACTCTCAAAGTTTCAACAGCAAGTTTACTTTCTTGGAAGTTATGTTATGTTCATGACTTCTCTCCACACACAGAATTGCTGTGGAACAACGGTCATACGACTATTACCAACAAAAGTGTACATAAGGAGAGCTGGATTGGGAGGGACGTAGTATTTGTGGCGGACCTGTTTGATGAAGACGCAAATCAATACAGTTACGAGAGCTTCCTGAAAGCTAAAACCTTTCCTCTCAAA
This sequence comes from Malacoctenus gilli, assembly GCA_032164315.1. Classification (NCBI taxonomy): domain Eukaryota; kingdom Metazoa; phylum Chordata; class Actinopteri; order Blenniiformes; family Labrisomidae; genus Malacoctenus; species Malacoctenus gilli. The sequence goes on along the minus strand of JASSRZ010032286.1, from coordinate 3,889 downwards.
TACAGAGAATTTGCTTCTATCGTGAAAGCTGTTCCCACTGCTATGATTGAGTTGATAAAATGTCATTTAAATGATCCAAAAATTAAGGTTCAGCACATCCTTAAAAATGGATGAGATTGATTTAGGGGATAAAAAATGTACAAATAAACAAATTAGGAAGGTACTTCAGAGACGTAACAAGATTCTGCCCAGAGCAATGGCTTTCTGGAACGCACAATGGGTTAATATAAACTGCTGCAGGATGTGGTTGTATCCCTCCCAATTCTGCATTTCCATTAAGGAAATCTCAGAGAGATTCATTTTAAAGTTCTGCATAATATTAATCCATTCAGTCAATCCATTTCAAGATTTGCTGAAGTTGATGAAAGATGCACTTTTTGTGCTGATGGGCCGGAGTCAATCACACATTTGTTTTGCATTTGTTCCTTGTCATCTGCATTCTGGAGGGGCATGGAGAAATTGATTTACAGCCAGACTGATCAACACATAATAATTAGACCAAACGATATTCAGTCACGGTGACAAAGCAATTACTTTCACCTTAAACCTTATGATTTTAACAGGTAAATTTCACATATGCAAAAGTAAATTCTCCAAGTTCCTCCCGAATTTGAATGTCTTCATAAACGAGCTTAATATATACATTGAAACGTTGAAACTGATGGCAAACAAAAAAGTGAGCACACACTATTATTTGTAAGGATAGATTTTCGTAGATGAGAATAACAAGTGCGTTTCATTT
>JASSRZ010032227.1:0-21060 GCA_032164315.1 Malacoctenus gilli | reverse complement strand
TGTGTGTGTGTGTGTGTGTGTGTGTGTGTGTGTGTGTGTGTGTGTGTGTGTGTGTGTGTGTGTGTGCGCGCGCGCGCTCTCTCGTGCGCCATGGGCACTCCTGACCCCAAAGGCCACACGTCTAAATGTGTTTGTGCTCCAACATCAGGTGAGAACGTCCTTATGCAGCTCTGTCGAAAGCCTGAGAACGAGCTTCATTCCAAGCAGGACCAAGAGGGCTCACCTTCCTGCTACAATCATATAAACGTTCTGTCTTATCCTTTTCCTGCTTAACTTTGAAAATCCCACACTCTCCTGTTCCAGGTTTGTTGATATCCTCCCTTGTGTTGACTCCATGCTCCTGGACTGTGATATATATAAAAAACAAAATCCAAGCATTTTCTGATTCACACAATTTTTGTGCTTTCATCAGTTCATGATGGCCTCATCTGAAAAGAAACGGTGAGATAGTTTCATTGTTTTTAAGTGAAGAAGTAAAGAGTGTTTGAACTTAAACAGCTTCATGATTTCTGTCAACAAAAGTAAACTACAAAAGTGAATCCTGTCCATTTTCTCAACAGTTCTGTGGAAACAGAGGAGCAGAGGGGGCTTTCAGATTCATGCACAACATCTTCAGCTTCTCACAAAATTGCCTCAGAATCACAAGTCAGGCAAGTCATAGCTGGTTTTAGTACACTTTGAGTGATTTCTTCATGACTGAATCAAATATTCAAACAGTACTGTGTTGCATTTCAAACACCATCAGATGGACGGAGCAGCCACTCTCTGATCCAAGGTATTGACTCAAAACACAAGTTATTTTACTTCCAGAGTTGCATCACAGTGTGGACCGACAACACAAATAACTTTGGTGTCAGATGAAGCTCCATTTATCCATCCATCCCTTCATTAATGTATTCATCGTCTTTGATTTTCAGGGGTGTGGAGTACAGCAGTGGACATCCAGCTCCAGTCAGGCACAGGTCTGGTCATCAATTAAGCTCTTATGGTAGTTTTTTGGATTGTGGGAAAAAACAAAGTACGAAGATAAACAAAGAAACAGAAAACATCCAAACCCACAAAAAATAATATCTGTTTCAAAGATTTTCTGTTTCTCAGCCAGCACTCTTTAAAAATCAGTGATAGTGTGCTGTCATTTTCCCACCATATATTTGACTCCACAGATCTGTTCAGGAAGAAAACGAGGAACTACGGCAATTATACAAACAAAGGTGAAGAGCTTTCTGATCTCAAATCTGAGTTGATATTGACAATGTCATTTTGGACATTGTGACATTTCCCTTTCAATATTTCACATTTAAACTGTAAGGATGTGAATCTTTGGAAAAAGCTTGGGGGCAACGTTTTCTCGTCCCAATAAGGTGACGCCAGATGACATCGTGACAAAATTAGCTTTTTTGGTAGAGCAGGGTTCATTTGCATGATTTATTGAGAGTCCATCATTGATTAGTTTGCATGGCCCCCTCTGACTGCAGCTGGGAGTGCACACACTCCTTTTTGTCCAATTGGTGCTTTGTTTTTCCAAGGTGTGAACGTAAATAGCTCTTATGAAATTAGCCTTTAATTCCTAATCTAATACACTGTGTGATGTGTGATTTTTTTTCTTTACACAGGTTGGCAGAGAAGGAACAATTTCACCAAAAATGGGTGATGACTAGGTAAATATTTGGTTTGTCTTGTCTAAAGAATACATGTAACTGGGTCCATAAAGTCCATGACTGATTATTTTGTACACTGCGAAAACAGTCACGGCTGACCTGTGCAGTAAAAATCTCACATTGAACTGAACGTGATAGCTTGAGAGGTTTCTTGGATGATCATTTTTTTCTCCACAGCTATGCTTTGCAGCAAAATCAGCAGGAAGTAGAAGAACTCCATCACAGGTAATTTACTCTGACTGAGTGGTAACAACAAATCAATTGCATGCCAACTTTTATATCCCTCAAATATATTTATACCTTGTTGTTAATACAAGCAACAAGGGATGATAAATGTTCAGTTTAAAAAAATTTTCAAAAATGATGCCAATCATATCATTTGGGAAAAAATAAGAAGCAAATTGCCTACAACTGACTAGCAGATGGCAGCCAAACTGAGAAGAACCAGAAAAATAAGTCTGTAAGGTATTAGCAGCAAAGAAGTAAAAATCAATTGTAGCTTTTTTTTCCAGAATGCAATTGTATAAAAAAACAAAACAAAACAACATTAATAGGTTGTTGTTGCTTGAAAGTGGCAAATGCTTTAATGTTACACACTTGGCTGTATTTGGTGCAAATGTGTGTGATCCATCGGTTGAACATCTGCCTAGTGCTTTGTTGACACCAAATGTTTTTGTTGGTTAAACTTAGGAGTGCTCCAATAAATGGTGCCATGCCTTTTTTTTACTGAAATAGTTGCACTTAGGGTCTGCTTTATCGCTGCACACTTGAGGTATAATTTTAAATACTCCCAGTATGCTTTGCAGAAACTTGGGAGCACTTTTTTCCTGTCACTGAGATTCATCAGCAGCTGGATTTGTTCCTGCTGTGACCCCACACGCAGCACCAATTCTTTGAAATTCTCAGGTTAATTTGAAGGACTTAGCACAAACTAATTATCAAAGGTTTTGGCGATGAAATTTTCATCAGTCCAATTATCACATCTGCTGTTAAACCAACATCAATTAAACGGTTTAGGTCTGACTGAGGTCAGTCTGGACTCGAGACTGACGCTTCTCAGTTAGTGACCAGTAGCTTCCCATCAGACTATTGGAGAATTTCCTTTGCAGTGTATTTGTTAAATGAAACTAAAACAATGTGATTTATAGCAAGCTGTCCCGAGGCCCCGTCAACCAAATCCAAGTGCACCCAAGAATGTTCATGGCCTGACAAATCATCTGCGTTAGCTACTTGACTTGAATGTCAACAACGAAAATGGGTCTAGATAATTGTATCACCTCCACTGTAACTCAGTGTAGTCCTCAAAAAAAGGAATTCATTTTCATTTCATTATTTATTTACAATTGTCATTGTAAATAGCTTTTATGAAATTAGCCTTTAATTCCAAATCTAACATACAGTGCGGTGTGTGATTTTTTTTTTACATAGGTTGGCAGCGATGGAACAATATTACCAGCAATGGGTGATGATGAGGTAAATATTTGGTTTGTCTTGTCTAAAGAATACATATAATTAGGTCCATAAATGCCACGTTGGATTATTTTGTACACTGCAAAAACAGGAAGGGCTGAACTGTGTAATACAAGTCTCACATTGAACTGAACATGACAACTTCAGAGGTTTTTTGGATTCTTGTGTGAGCTTTTTTGTCGTCTCATTTCTGATCATTTTTTCTCAACAGTTCTGCTTTGCAGCAGAAACAGCATGAAGTAGAACAACTCCATCGCAGGTAATTTAGGCTGAATGAGCGGTAACAACAAATCAATTGCATGCTAACTTTTACATCGCTCAATATATTTGTGCCTCATACCCAGTGCTGGGGTAACGCGTTACTTTCGTAACTTTTGTTACTTTCGTAACTTTTGTTACTTTCGTAACTTTTGTTACTTTCGTAACTTTCATTACTTTCGTAACGCGTTAGTTACTGTAATATATTACGTACTATAATATATTATACACACACACACACACACACACACACACACACACACACTTGTGTGGCCGCACTTTGTTACTCAAGCGCTGATAAATGAGACATAGAAAAAGAGTTTGTGTCATGTCATGTAAAGGTTTTGGTTGGTGGTGGTGGTGAAAGAAACTAAAAAGTAATATTGTAAAGAAACTTATTAATTTCAAATGACAGTAACTTGTAATATTAAATATGTTACATTTTGGAAGTAACTTGCCCAACACTGGTCATACCTGTTTTTACAGGCAACCCAGGTTGACAAAAATTCACTCAAAAAAGTTGAAAACTGAGGCTCATCAAAAAAAAACAACAAAGAAATACTGCAAATAGCCTACAACTGACTGGCAGGTGGCAATCAAACAATTATTTCAATAAATGGTGCTATCCTGTTGTGATGCAATCACTGCACTCAGGTTGCTTCTTTATTGCCGCACATGTGGGGTACAATTTTAAGTATTCCTGGGAGCACTGGTTTCAAGTCACTGAGATTTATCAGCAGATGTGTTTGTTCCTGCTGTGCCCCCACATGCTGCAGCAAATCTGCAATTTCCTCAGGTTGGAAAAATTGCTGTTAAGCCAACATCAATTAAACGGTTTAGGTCTGACTGAGGTCAGTCTGGACTCGAGACTGACGCTTCTCAGTTAGTGACCAGTAGCTTCCCATCAGACTATTGGAGAATTTCCTTTGCAGTGTATTTGTTAAATGAAACTAAAACAATGTGATTTATAGCAAGCTGTCCCGAGGCCCCGTCAACCAAATCCAAGTGCACCCAAGAATGCTCATGGCCTGACAAATCAGAGTTATTTGCTCCACCTGAATGTCAACAAAGACAATGGGTCTACATTATTGTATCATCTCCACTGTAACTCAGTGTAGTCCTCAAAAAAAAGAATTCATTTTCAACTGGTGCTAAAAGTTCATGTGGCATGTTGCATCTCAGGGATAACTTTAGGGCTGTGTCCCATTAACAAATAAACAAAGATTATAATCAATCGATATGATAATAAAGGATAAATACACATAAATCAATAGAAAATTTCTGAAGAAATTATAAAAAGTTGGCCACTCTGCGTCGTCGGCTACTGCCCGTTAAATGTTTTTGTTTGTTTATAATTCATTTGTTATTTACAATTATTTTTATTTATTTGTTTTATTTTTTTATATAATTTGTCATTTTTATTTACTTTTTTCTGGCATTTCTTATTTTACTTTTTTTTTTTTTTTTTCATACAACAGAACAGACAGGCCAGCTAGGCCTCTGATTGGCTGACCTGAGTCTGTGTGTATCTGACCGAACTCCCTCTGACTGACTGACCTGAGGTTGTGTCTGTGTGTGCGTGTGTATCTGACCCAACTGTCACCAACTGCCAGACACAGAATGTGAGATTTGAGCAAATCGTTCACCCCAAACTCCTCCACATTGCGATTGAACCTTAACAGCTATCTGAAAAATTCTTGAAGGGTGAGTGCCACGAGGGACGGACGCACAACCTAGTGTTGTTTGTTTTTTTCGGTTACACCACCCTCAGTTAATTTTTTTTGGTAGTTTGAAAATAAGGTTCATTTTCGGAGCACATGGCAAATTCTGTCTTTCTCTCCTATACTTTACAATGGGAGCTGGGTGGGACTCTCTGGACTCTGGGTCCCGTGGCTCAAAAACCGTGAGGCCCAGCTCAACAACAGTCACATCACATGAAAGAGGATACCCACAGCTATGTTTTGAGCCATTACTTGTCATTACTTGTTATTACTTAAGGAGAAAGTTTCATGGTTATTTGTGTTAACTTCTCAGCTCAAAGCTAAAGTGGATGATGTCACACCGAGAGTGTGGGAGCAAATCTGTGTTTTTCTCATTTCTACCAAAACATCAACAGCGATTGTGGCGAAACCGTGTGACATCCGGACTTGTGGCTCGAATATGTCGTTCCGTCTTTTGTGACCGGCCCAATCCTCGAATGGTGTTTCTGCGAGGTCGTGAGGCTGAGCTATTAGGCGTCGAAATGGGCTGGGTTGTTGCCATGTTTTTCAGCCTCCCCATTCATGTCGATGGGAAAAAAGTGCCTGCTCTTTTCCGTTTACTCGGGAATGCTATGTCTTTTATGCAAGAAAAGTAATAGCACACTTCACCCAATCGATCCCCACATGCTTGCTGATTTTGGTACTAGTCCATCGCGACGGACTTGTAGCGCGCCAAAAAGTCGGCGGAAGAAGAAGAACTATAATGTAGATGCGGAATAAGTATGGGGAATAGCAAGAAGGGAGGTCTTGTCTTTTGGCCTTGGCTTTTTATAGGATCTAAACTGATCTCTACAAAAGAACCTTTAATCATCAAAAGTGGAGTACAAATTGATAAGCTGAAATGGGTGCGGCCTACCTCAGCATGCGGTTGGTTTGGAGGAAAAGTACCTGACAAAAAAATTTTAACTTTATACCTCTCAGATTGGAAAAGACCAACTAGGAGTACAATCGCTATTTTCACAATATGCTGTAAATATGTTTTGGCTTTCAATTTTCACTTTACGTAGTTTCAGGCTCCACAAGCTGGAATTCTCAAACCTCTTTGAGCGGAAGAGTGTTTTTCCTGTTTATATTTTTTTTTCTCTGTAGTTGGCTTTGGAAGAAAAAGAACAAGAGTATGGATCAAATAAAATGTAGATCTTTTACACTTTTTACAAAAGTTCAAACATTTTAGAATTATCAATAAACTATTGTTTACTTTTCAAATGTTTGAACATATGTGGCATGTTGAGATGAGAGCTGACTAATCTGTCTGTCGTGTTTTAATCAGCAAAGCAGAGGTGGAAAACTCTTGCAGAAAGAAAGTATCTGAGGCAAAGTAAGTGTGTTTTATACCAGTCAAGTAAGTTTCAAAGTCATGTTTTTTGAATAAACAGCATATGGATGTGCGGATATGAAGTGTTGGGTGCGTTGGTGTATGTGGTTTACAAATGTCATCATCACCATCATAGAGTCAGTGGCAGCCTGTTGGCCCTTGCTTTACATCTCCTCCAGTCCACATTGTCCTCAAATGCTGTATGACTGACATAAAGGGCAGCCCAAGAAATCTGATGTCAGGATCTGGCTTAGGAAGCAGCTTGGGGTTTACAGATATCATCTATCATCTATCTTCTGGGACTCTGCTGAACTTTGTTACTTGTCATCAAGATCGCTTTGGTAAAGATAAACAAGCTGGGTCTCGGTGTTGTGCTGGAGTGGAACTGATAGGAAGGGGCAGTATGATGGTGGTTGTTCTTGGTCATCTACATGGGAAACCAACGTCAAAGAAACCTTGACAGGAGCACAGGCATTTTAAGCGAGAGAAAGCATTTTGACCAAATTCTCTCCATGAAAAATGTCTCGACTTCCATACGAGATCAACTTCTACTCACCTGTAACCCATGAAAAAACACAGCTGCCATCCAAACATTTATCATGAGCATTATATCTATTTTAGATCAACCTCCATCTTTTCTTGACAGTTCTTTTTCTATAGGGCCAGCAGCCTTTTGTTTTTTCAGACACTCCACATAAAATAGATTGTCTGTGTTCTTGTTACAATATAAAGATCTGCAGTGTTTTTACTTGCTCTATTTTGAATCCATAGAGCTGCTCTAAAAGAAAAGGAAGAAGAACTACAATCCTTCAAAGACAGGTATTATTATTGTAATCTAGAAAAAAAAACCACCTCCTGAGGTAATATTATGAAAGTCCGAAAAAATAAAATCTCTCTTTAGTTAGTAGTTCGTAAATATTCCTCAAAATTTGATTTTGACTGGATTTTTTTTCATGTTGGGTGATCAGTCGTCATTGTGTTCTCTGCAGGGTGGCAAAGAATGTTGGACTTTCATTGAAAACAGGAAATCTTGAGAGCATGGAAAATCCAGTGAGTAAAAGCAGACTTCAGGAGATGTACAATGACCTGAAGACGCAGTGGCCAAGAATCAAGACACTACTCAAAGCAAAGAAAGAGAGCTCAGAGTCAGTCAAAGCTTGGATTCAGGTACAAAATAACAGTTTGTCATCCACTGATCTGCTTTTTCTGATGTTCACTTGGCTGAATTCATATCAATGTTTACAGACCATCTTTGCTGATGCATCCGTGGACATGGAGCATAAAAAAAGTCAAATAAATGAAGTGTTTGGACTGAATGACTCTGACAGTGAGCCAGTGCCTCAGAAGGTAGGACCTGAAGACCCTCCAGCATTTCTCCAACCTCTGTTGCTTCTCTGAAAACATTTTTGTTTCAGGTTCACGAGTACAGACAATCAACTATTCAGTATCTTCAGTTGACGTTGTACCAGAAAAGGCTCGATGAGACTGGCTCAGAGGTACAATTACCATCACACATTCAGATCAAGGTAAAATGTTAGCTTTGATGCATACTGACCAGTTGCAACATAACGGTCACTGACAAGTCAGGTAAATAACAGCTTTTATCTCTCATGACACCTGCTCGTGGGTGGGACTCATTTGACTGATTTGTCTTCATGTTTGAGCGGCAGAAAAATGGTTGAGTACTTTACTCAATGTCACTGATGCTGCAGTTGTTGGTGGTGGGTGGTCCTGGTCTGCAGTGGTTTGTATCCATCAAACATAGTCCAAAGTAAGAAATGCAGCTGACTGAAGACAGGGTCATGGATGACCAAAGCTTAATGACACTTACGAGGAATACTCTCTCATGAAGCTCCATGCAACAGAAGAGCTCCTGGAGCTGTAAATGTTGCATAAGTTATTCTTGGTAAATCTGTGGTGGCACAAAGAAAAATGACTTGACAAACGAGTTTGTTTTGTTTGAAAGTGTTGCTTTGAATCTAACCCACTGCACAGTTTCAGAGGTGTAGTGGATTCCAGGCACAGACAGGTTTTAGGTTTTGGCAGAAAGAACTAGCACACACAATTTTGGTAAAGTAGTCATAATGTGTCGTTGTGTAGTGGTTAAAAACTCTTAATGCCTGCTCCTCCTCAGACTCCGTTTATTCAGTACGACGATGAAAGTTCAATGGATGTTCCAGAGTACCTGATGGCTCACTGCTGGTGGTTGGGTTGCCTTATGGCTTTGAACAATCCACCTCTTCAACCAGACTGGGAGAATCATGACTCCGGGATGGACGTGTGGGACATTTTGCCAAGAATCATCAGACCACACCACACTATCAACAAGGATCCCCATAATGATCCCCAAAAATATCCCGAGAAAAATCTTGGGAAAGATCCTGAGACAGCTTCAGAGAATGATCCCACTGAAGATCCCGGGAAAGAACTAGAGGAAGATCCCAATGAAGATCCCGGGAAAGAACCAGAGGAAGATCCCACTGAAGATCCCGGGAAAGAACCAGAGGAAGATCCCACTGAAGATCCCGAGAAAGAACCAGAGGAAGAGCCCACTGAAGATCCAATGAAAGAACCAGAGAAACATTCCAAGACATATTTCGAGTAAGAACCTGCGAGAGATCCCAAAAAATATCCTGAGAAAGCTGTGCACACAGCAACCATTCGGATGTAATTTACGTTTATTAAGACGCTAAAAACTTTAAAGTTTGCAGGGGGGCATTCGCACGTTTACACATGTCAATCAAAACTTCACCCAGTCACTTTATGTCTAGACTTTGACCTGCTAAAACAGGGGTGGGTATTACAGGTCTTGGAGGGCTGCAGCCATGCATGTTTTCAATGTGTTCCTGCTCCAACACACCTGAATATCATTGGTTTCATCATGCAGCTCTGCAGCAGGAGCATGATGATGAGCAGCTTATTGCAATCAGGTGTATTGAAGCTGGAAGCTGAAAACATGCAGGGAATGTGGCCCTCGAGAACCTGGAATGCCCAGCCCTGTGCTACAATCTACAGAATGATCTGTGTGCAAGGTCAGGCACAGAAATCAAAGGGATGTTCGTGATGCTCCTATTTACCTATGGGCATGAAAGGAGGCTTTACAGCCACATTCTTTAAAAATGTTGAGTTTTTCGATTTTTCTATTTGCACGGGGATGGGCATATGGGACTTTTTGCCAAGAACATCTAATCCAACACCAACAATAATCCTGGTCCACAAGAATCCTGAGAAAGATCTGTTGGCACCAGGACATGTGGATTGTGTTGAAATAAGTCAAAGCACAAAATTTCAATTCTGGGTTTTTGAGTTGCTTAGATTTGTCTTCGCTGAGTTTTGTTCTTTCATTGAAGCAGTGCTTTCTTAACTGGGGTCAAATAACCCCTGTACAGGTGCTTGAAGGATCACACAGAAACTTGGCTATTTACTTTATCAGAAATTATTAAAATAGTTTTTGCACTTGTCAGTCAAACTGTACTAAGGCACTTTATGCGCTCTTTTGGCACTCGAAAGTTGACCTGCCAAAATGGAGAAGATCAATCATGTGCAAAATCAGGCGTATGTTTTAAGATGGATTTACTATTTCTGTCAGTTACTTATGGGCATGACAGGAGGTTGATTCTATACAGCAACAGTCTGTGAAATGCTTCTTTTTCAATGAAAAAAACTCAAACTTGTCTTTTGTGTGGCATAATTTTTTTTGTGAGGCATAATTTTTTAGATATTCCAGAATCCTCCCCCCAGCTGGGTTTCCCCAGTGGTCCGAGAGCCGTAACAAACAGTGATTTACCAAATAAATCACTAAAGTTGAAGGGTGAAATCGAGCACTGACTGTAGACCCAGAAGTTGTCACAAGAAAAGTACACAATAAACACTCAGAGATATCTCGCTTCAGACACACAACAGTTTATTACAAAATGTATATCTCTTAGAACCATGCACCGTTAATAAACGCTAATCTGGACTCCAGCTAAGCATAACACAACATGAAATCACACATCCGAAGCGGGTCACGGCGGTACCAGGTAGACGAGTCGGGTACTACCTTAGCGTGTGTGTGCGCAGGGAAAATGGCGCCAGCCACGAGAGGTGAGGTTAAGCAAAATGGCGGCAGCAATGTCACGCGGGGGAAGGACAAAAGGAGTAGGGCGGGACAAAGATGGCGGAGCCTACGTCACACAGCGCGCTAACTTCAAGAAGGACTATGGTGACACCCTACTTTCCCCACGTGCTCCCTTGAAGCGCAGATGATGTAGCACCAATCACCTGCATGCACCAACACTCACAACAAAAAGGCGAGCTCAGCTGTGCAGCTTGTACACTGACGATCACGGGCCCTCCGGAGTCGTGTACAGGTCGGTGGCATCGGGTGTATGAATGTGTGTGTTTTTTCAAGAGAGAAAAAGAGGGGGTGGAGAGAGAGAGACAGAGAGAGATAAGTGAGGTCCTGAAAACTCGAGGACGGCCCTCGCGAGGCACAACGAGAAGTTATGGACTGTACGTAAAACACAACCAGCATCACAAGGCTCATTCAGAGGACAAACAGATGGCTCCTGGTGGCAACAGCTTGGTTACCGGGCGGACTCTGAGAGAGAGAGTGAGAGAGAGAGAGAGAGAGAGAGAGAGAGAGAGAAGGAGAAAGAAACACGTTCGGTCCGAACACTCGGGGACAGCCCTTGAAAAGCACAACGAGAAATTACAGCCTGTACGTGAAACACACAACAAGCAGTGTAGTGTTTATTCACTGAATAAACAGCTTAAGTTGCAGAGCCGGACTCGGCGGTCCGGGGCACAAATTAACAAAAATAAAAGCAGTTTCAAAGAAACAAAACACAACCCACACTAACTAATTGTCACTGCTCAGACACTAGCTCGCTTACTTGACGTCGCTGGTGTGACAAGCGTGCTTCTCGGCGTTGCCGATTCTTTGGTCGGGAGGTGCGGGGCGGTGGCAGGTTTTGCGTCCTCCACAAGGGGAGATCAGCTGGGCTTGATGGGCAGCGAGGAACCAGCAGAGTTGACTTGAAAAAAAGGGAGATGAAAAGATGCCGTCTCGGGTCCTCTCCTTGGAGAAAAAGAAAAAGTCTTTTTCCACATCTGCCAGGCGGGAGAATAGCTGGGTTGTCCAGCATCCTTCAGAAACTCAGAGGAAAGTGTCTGGCAAAACACTTTCCAGTTCTCTGCTCCTCAAGCGGTGAACTGCGGCCCAGCTCCTGACGGGCACCTGGTGTTGGCGTTGTCCTCAGGTGGCCACGGAGCAGAAACGGCCTTTCTCCCTCATGGAGACTGGCATGCTGTTGACACAGCGGCGTCCAACGGGAAAAGAGGATGAGAGAGGGGCGCAATGCAAATTTACCACCCTTGGGGTTACGTCAATGAGCCTCCTGCGGCGTGGCCGCATCTTGACCAATGACGGAGGTGACACAGTTTCAGGGGGCTGCTTCTTTGCATGCGGGAGGGGGGCTTCCTCAGGTAGTTGGATCGTACCATTCACCCTCATCCGAGGGGGTGGGGTTGATGTTGACATGGTGCGGCCCAACAACGGCATCAATTTTTCCTTTCCTTTGGAATACCACTTTTTTGCCCTGCTCGAAAGGGGCCTGACTTGTTTTTTTTTAAAAAACTAGATATATATACAATTTTAGAGAACCTGGCAACCAGATGGAAACTGAGTTTCAGCAAAGTTAAGAGATACACACGCCGAAATTCTTGAATTTCTCTGTAATACCTCAGTACTTAATGGTTGAAACTTTGAACATAGGTCTGTCTTTGTCACATGGAAGAGCACTGCTTGCTGTGCCCTGTTCATCTCAACTTGTTGTTCAAGCAGTAGGATTCTTGCTGAGGGTGCGACAGGTCCTACATTAAAATTCCAGACCAGCCCTTGGCAAAATGATCTGGAATTCTTTGTGGTTTGAGGCATTCAAGATATGGTTGCTTCCAGTAACAGTTTTGTGTAAGAGGTACTGTCCCAGGCTGAAGCTAGTTGGTGCTCTTGATTCTACTTCCTGCAGGTTTGCCTGGAAGAAAAACCTTCCGTCTTGTCATGTGTCAGTCTTAGCCTGGGGGCCTCCTTTATGCCTTTCCACGCCTCCTTCTGATCGGGGCTGACATTTAAACCTCTCTCCACCTGTGCTCCAGCATAGGATGGATGAGTTAACTCCATGAGGTAGTTTGGCTGCTCTGTTACCACGGATGTAGGAGCCATAAATATTATTTTGGGGTTTACTCACTCATTTGATTGTTGGTTCAATTTGTCATCATGGTGACGGGGTTTGGCATGGGTCACGTGCTGTCAATAAGTGAGCTGTCAAAATGGGCTGTCACAGTTGCACGGGTGCTTTTGTCGGAGAGGAGGAGGGCTGGGGAGCCACAATTTTTGTTGACTGCTGTTGAGGGCTTGAATGCGCAAAACTTGTGAGCGTGAATTTATTGTGCTGTTGTAAGCCAGTGCCTCCCGCATCTTTGAGTTATTTCAGCACGTGAATAAACGAAGAAACGCCGCCGAGTCTCTGCATAATCATTACGGACGCAAACAACACGTTAGAGAAATCATCAGACCCCATCCCCAGCCTCTCAGCGACTGTGGAAGTTGCTATATTTCTGTCAACAAAAAAAGGCAATCTACAACCGAAACATCCCAAGTAGTATCAGATTAAAAGAATCAGGAGGATGTCAAGTAAGTGCAGTGATTCGTGCGATAGCGCGTGCAAAGCGGCCACACCCGAAGCGCAGGTAAGACCCATGGAAGACTGTGTGTTGATAAAAAGCTGCATCTCATAAACGCTGACGTGTCTTTGGCAAGACATAAAGGAATGAATGCTTGTTAAAATGTTCGCACTGGCTTCGTGATTGTAAGGCATCTGCACTTTGTCGCATTTCTATGCTGCTTGGATGAAGTTTAAAAGGATAACGAAGACGCTGTTTTGTTGAATGGATTTTTTTTCCATTGTTGCCCGCTGTAGATGAAATTGTTCAATGAGAATTTGAGAAGGAAATTGAAATTGAAAAAGTGAAAATCTTGCTGAAATAAAGCAGTTAATGGGGGATTTACAGGCATTGTGTTAGAAAGCCTCTTATTCACATCATAAGCTGCTGCCTCTGTTACCAGAGGAAGAAGCCATAAGACAAGAAGAATGGTTTTCAAGTATTATGAAACACAGTGAAACATTTTTCGAGGATACACAGAGATGGATAGATGAGAGGGAAGAAAATTAATCCGTTCCAAAGCAAATGGTTGAGAAAAAGGCAAGCAATGAAACAAATCTAACAAACTCTGCAATGAATTTAGAGGATGATATTAAGCCAAGTGACAGAGTATCAAACATGGGAAATCACAAAACACTTTCATCAAGATCTTCAACTTCATCTGTACGGCTGATGGCTGAAGCTGAGTTGGCTGCTTTAACCATGATGCAGAAATTATTACAAGAGAAACATGCATTGGAGGAAGAGGAAGAATGTCTGCGTAAAAGAAAGGAAAGGTTGCAGCTGGATGCTGAAATAGCAGAAAAAATGGCAACTCTTAATGTTCTAAAAACTCACAGCGCAACGAGCAGGCGAAGAGTTTCAAGGGTTTCAGATGGAATGAATTCATATCTGGCAAACGGACAAGTTAAACCACCACTCAACGCAAATGCTGACAAATTTATTGCTCTCATCCCTGGGAAACAAAACGCATTTAGTAATATTGAAAACAAACTTGACTCAAAACAGAATACCAAGCATGTAGCCGTGGGGACTGAATTTGCTTCAAATAATCACCCTCAACAGTATGCAATACCTCATTCAAACTCACCTGATCAAAACACACCAAAAAATACATCAGATATACATGCCCTTGTGGATCTGGAACCACAAAGTGACATTCTTGGGATAATGACAAAGCCAAACGATATAACAGCTCTCTTGATTCAACGACAATGTCTGTCAGTTCTACCAAAGAGAGAAATCCCAATTTTTGATGGTGATGCTCTTCAGTATCACTCATTCATTAAAGCCTTTGAGAATGGAGTTGAGTGCAATACACAAAAGAACTGTGATCGTTTGTATTTTCTGGAACAACACACAGGAGGACATCCGAAGGAATTGGTGAGAAGCTGTCAGCACATCAACCCAGATCGTGGATATCATCAAGCAAAGTCACTGTTAAAGGAGCACTATGGTAATGAGCAGAAGGTTGCAGCTGCTTACATGGACAAAGCCCTCTCATGGCCCTCTATTAAAACAGAGGATGTAACGGCTCTGCAGAACTACAGTCTCTTTCTCAGAGGGTGTTGCAATGCTATGGAGGATGTGCTGTATCTACAAGATTTGGACATGGCCTCCAATATGTTGAGCATCATAAAAAAGCTTCCATATAAATTCAGAGATCGATGGAGGAGTCACGTCTGTGAACTGCAGGAAAGACATCAAAGACGTGCCAGGTTTACGGATATTGCAGATTTTATTGAAAAACAATTGAGAATACTGACAGATCCGGTGTTTGGGAACCTACAAGATTCTCCATCTTCACCACAAACTAAAGGAATGAACAAACCTGAATTTTAAAATCTAACTGGAAATTAAAGAACTAACTTTGTCATGACTGTGCAACCTTTTGATACTAAACCTCAGTTTGTTAAAAGAGAAAAAGAGATCAGTCTACCTGGAAAGAAAATGTATATTTGCTGTGGAGGAGGACATGTGTTGGATGGACTTGTTCAGCTGGGAAAAATGGCACACGAGAAGAAGATTACCTTCTTAAGGGAAAATGGCATCTGTTTTGGCTGTTTGTGTACAGGACACATCAGTAAAGATTGTCGTAAGAGGATTTCCTGTTCTAAGTGTGACCGGAAGCATCCCACCATCCTTCACAAAGAATCTGCACGTTTGGAACAGACTGACAGGAACACACCGCTGCGTGTGGACAACATGTTGGTGTCAAATGGACTGACAGGGGCTGGAAACCAGGAATATAAACTACCCATTCTGCCCATCCAAGTAAAATCAAAGATAGGGATAAAAATGTTATGCTTTCTCGGACCAGGGTAGCACAGCAGTTTTCTGCACTGAATATCTGATGCAAAAACTACATCTGTCCGGAAATATTTTGCTCAGAACCATGGGACAGGAAAAAATTGTTAGCTGCCATACTGTGTCAGGGCTGGAAGTTGCAGCGCTTGACGGAGTAGAGTTTCTGGAGCTGCCAAAGGTGTATACACAGGAGTCCATGCCTGTGTATTTGGGAAATATTACAGCGAAAGAGGACATTGTGAAATGGCCACACCTAAAGCACATCAACTTGCCCAAGATCAACGCCGAAGTTGAATTACTGATAGGAACTAATACTCCTAAAGCCCTGGAACCTTTGGAGGTGGTGTGCAGTGTTAGTGGTGGACCATATGCTGTTAAAACTAGGCTGGGCTGGACAGTCAACGGACCACTTGCAGGAGACTGTGGAAAGACTGCTGATCAGGAACCACCACATGTCACAGTTAACCATGTCTCTGTTGTAAACCTGGATGAGCTGTGGCAACAACAGTTTAAAAATGATTTTCCTGAGAGCAAACTTGAGGAGCAGCTGGGAATGTCAAGAGAAGATCAGAAGTTTGTGGAATTGGTCACTAACTCTGCTAAGCAGGTGGAGGGTCATTTCCAGATTGCATTACCTTTAAGAAATCCCGATGTCAGTATGCCAAATAATAAGAAGGTGGTCCAATAACATTTGAGTTTCATTAAAAAGAGATTTCAGAAAGAACCAACATTCTTTTCTGAGTATAACATCTTCATGAAAGAACTTTCGGCAAAAAGACATGCAGAGAAGGTGCCTGACAAGGAGCTGGTTTGTCGTGATGGTAGAGTGTGGTATATACCGCACCGCACAGTTTACCATCCTACCAAGGGCAAAATCAGGGTCATGTTTGACTGTGGAGTGAGTTATCAGGGCACATCTTTGAATGCACAGCTCTTGGAAGGACCTAATTTCACAAGTTCGTTATTAGGAGTGGTCACACGGTTCTGGAAGGAACCTGTTGTTATCATGGGCAATATTGAGTCGATGTTTCTGGTGGCCAGAAGGTGATGTGGAACAACTGCCATCTGAGTATAGAATGAGGATACATCTGTTTGGTGTAACATCATCACCGAGTGGGGCAAACTTCTCTCTCAGAAAGTGTGCTGAAGACTTTGGGCATCTCTACAGTGAGAATGCAGTGAACAAATTATTTCACTGTTTTCATGTAGATGATTGTCTCGTGTCAGTAGAAACTGGGGGGAAAGCAGTATTGCTGTACCAGGAGTTGGTTTCCCTGTGCTCAAAGGGAGGATTTTCTCTCAGAAAGTGGATGAGCAACAGGCTTGGAGTGCTGAAAGCCATTCCAGAAAAGTCACAGAGCGATCAGTGTGGAAGATTTGAACATGGAGCTGGATTCACCAATCATAGAGAGGGTGCTGGGCATGGAATGGTGCATAAAATCAGATTCCTTTAGGTTCAAGATCATACTTAAAGACCGACCACTTACCAGAAGAGGAATCCTCTCAGTCATCAGTTCTATCTCTGATCCTCTGGGACTGCTGAGCCTTGTGGTTTTAGCTGCCAAGAAAATCTTAAGAGACTTGAGCAGAGAAACAGAAGTTGGCTGGGATGACACTGTACCAGAGCCATTCTCTAGAAGATGGATGAAATGGCTGCAGCAGCTCCACTTGCTGGAGAGGGTGGAGGTCAGTCAATGTCTGAAACCTGCAGGATTTGGAGAGGTCGTAAGAGCCCAGTTGCATCATTTCTGTGACACCAGTGAAGATGGGTATGGAACAGTAACTTATTTGCTCGTGGTCAATAGGACGAGTCATGGAGACTCTTCCAGACCGGAAAGGATTCGTCCGTCAAGCACGGGTCAAGACTCGGACAAGCTGCCTGGATCGGCTGATCACAAAACTGTGTCTGCTGCAGGAGGCTGATCACAGTGAGACTGTTTGATTGTAGTGGTCAAAGTGTATTCTCTGATTCTGGACTTTGTTTGTTTGTTTGTTTGATAGACTCCAAGATTTATTAGAATATCCCAGAGGGTAATAATGATGTTACATTTTTTTAGTTTGTTGAGCATTCTTTCGTTTTACAAGAGTGTTTGTCTCCTACTTGATTAAATTAGGGGTAATTATTATGAAACATCTTAATGATTAGGGGCTGGTGTGTAGGAGCCATAAATATTATTTTGGGGTTTGATCACTCGTTGATTGTTGGTTCAATTTGACGTCATGGTGACGGGTTTTGGCATGGGTCACGGGGTGTCAATCAGTGAGTTGTCAAAATGGGCCGTCACTGTTGCACAGGTGCTTTTGCTGGAGAGAGGAGGGCTGGGGAGCCACAATTTTTGTTGACCACTGTTCAGGGCTTGAATGTGCGAAACTTGTGGCCGCGAATTTATTGTGCTGTTGTAAGCCAGTGCCTCCCGCATCCTTTGAGTTATTTCAGCACGTGAATAAACGAAGAAACGCCGCTAAGTCTCTGCGTAATCATTACGGAAGCAAACAGTGCATTAGAGAAATCATCGGACCCCATCCCCTGCCTCTCCAGCGACTGTGGAAGTTGCTACAACGGAACACAGGACAGCTCTAGAGCAGTGGTCTGTGCAGGACAGCAGTGATCACATCAGTGTTCAACAGCTCCGTGCAGTGCACCTGGCTCTCAGGTGGTTTTTACCTTACCTGGGGGGGCGGCATGTACTCATACAATTGGACAACATCTCGACCTTTTTCCACATCAACCACCAGGGAGGCAACAGGTCTGCATGGCTGTTGCAGGTGTCTCAAGAACTTCTCAAGGGGGCCCCTCCTCCTGATCAGGCCAACTCTTCAGAAAGTCCTTCAGCAGGGCCACATGCAGTTGCTGGTGGCCCTTTTCTGGTCAGCTTGGATGTGTTTTCCCCTACTTCACTGACTCAGTTGCAGGGAGCCATGGTTCTCACCAAATAGGTGAGATCTGTTGTCACAAAACAGTGCTCATATTTGCCACCCAAATCCTCACTGCCTTCATTTATATATTTGGCTCCTGAAAGGACAGAACAACTGCTGAGGAGTTGTGTGGAGCCTGTCAGGTGGACCATTTTGAATGCCAGAGCGCTATCCACTCACCTACAATATGATAATTGGTGGAAGCCATTGGACCACCATGACAACCATAGGGAGGACCAAGCGCTTTGCTCCATTCCAAACCTAGATGAACTACAGGTGATTCTTGTAGTTCATCTATGGAGGACCAGCTGCTCAGTCCCTGTTTCTACTTTTTTGCTGGTCAGTCAGATCAGTGGTTCTCAACCCTTTTGAGTCATGAACCCAAATTCATATGCATTGCTGTCCATGACACCGCCCCCCCTCACACACACACACACGCACACAGACACACCACTGCACCACAGAGTGCTTCACTGACCAGAATCTGACCTGCACAGATCAGAATCTCATATCCAAACGCCACATTGATACAATGAATTTTGGACAAAGAAGCATAAACACCCCTCGGTTTAAAATTATGTAGTCTAATATGAAAGTAATGACGCTTGCTTTTATAGTGTTTAAAATAGCCTAATTTTTAAGTTTACGTTGTGCGATTTCAGACTGTCTATGAAAGACATACATACTCAAATACTTAAATTTCTCTGTAATACCTCAGTACTTAATGGTTGAGAATTTGTACACAGGCCTGTCTTTGTCATGTCAAAAGGCACTGCTTGATGGTTAGTTCATCTCAACTTCTTGTTCAAGCAGTAGGATTCTTGCTGAGGGTGCGACAGGTCCTACATTAAAATTCCAGACCAGCCCTTGGCATAATGAACTGGAATTATTTGTGGTTTTAGGAATTGCACGAGCACACTCTTGGCCTGGGGCCCTCCTTTATGCCTCTCCACCCCTCCCTCTGATAGGGCCAACTCTTCAGAGAGTCCTCCAGGATGGCCACATGCTGTTGCTGCTGCCCCCTTACTGGCCAGCTTGGATGTGGTTTTCCCTACTGCACAGACTCAGTTGCAGAGAGCCATGGTTTCTACCAAACAGGCGAGATCTGTTGTCACAAAACAGGGGTCAGGTTTCGCACCCGAATCCTCACCACCTTCATTTATCTATTTGGCTCCTGAAAGGTTAGAACAGCTGCTGAGCAGCTCTGTGGAGCCTGTCAGGCAGACCATTTTGAATGCCAGAGCGTTTTCCACTCACCTACATTATAATAATAGGTGGAAGCAGTTCGTAAAGTGGTGGGACAACCATAGGGAGGACACAGTTCTTTGCTCCATTCCTGTGATTTTGGAGTTTCTGCTGTTGCTCCTGGATTGCAGTCATTCCCCATCCACCCTGAAGGTGTATGTGGCAGCAATATTGATCTGACATGCAAGACTTGACACCGGAACAGTGGGGAGAAACAGCATGGTCTCAGCATTTCTTAGGGATGCTCTGAGGCTCCACCTGCTGAGGGCCTCATGTGTCCCGGCATGGGATCTGCACGTGTGCTGGATGGCTTGTGTCAGCCTGTTGAACCACTCGCAAGTACAGGGCTGCAGTGGGTTTCGCTGAAGACTGCGTTCTTGCAAGCTATTAGTTTAGCAAAATGTGGTGTAAAGCCACACGCCTTGTCAATTAGGCCTACATGCCTGAGGTGGTACCCAGAGGTTACAGTTGTCACCCAAACATTGCATTATCCCAAAAGTGCTGTTGGGTTCAAGTTTTAATTGTCCTGTAAAGCTTGTGCAGTATGATCCTCCATTAGGAGTGGGTGGCAACAGACAAGAACTTTTGTGTCCGGTGAGGACCTTGCATTTTTATATTGTGGGTACTGCCGTCATATGCATGTCCAAGCAGCTCTTTGTTTGCTATGGTGGCCCAAACAAGGGCTTCACTCTCTGCAAGCAGCGTTTGTCTCACTGGGTTGTAGATAAGGTTCACCATTCATACTAGTTGCCAGATCGCCGCCTACGCTCGAGGGTGTGCTCTCACTCTACCAGTAATGAGTCCACATCTTGGGCTGCCCTGTGGGGTGTGTCCCTGGAGGAAATATGTGCTGCTGCTTCATGGGTGGCACCGGGCACATTTGCCAGATTTTTACTTTCACTGGGCACGGCCCTTCATTCCACAGAGGCTTCTCGGTAAGGTTGGTTTCTGGGATTCCTCGTGACTATTTGTGATTTCTCTGCCAGTAATTTGAATTTGAGAGATCGGTACGTATTGCTACCTTTGCATTTCTACCACATCAGTTTTTCCTTTCCTTTGGAATACCACTTTTTTGCCATGTTACCAAAGGGTTGTGACTTGTTTAAAATTGTACTTATAATTAAAAATTTTTAGAGAACCTGGAAACCAGGTGGAAACTGAGTTTCAGCAAAGTTAAGACATACATACTCAAATTCTTAAATTTCTCTGTAATACCGCAGTACTTAAAGGTTGAGACTTTGTAAATAGGTCTGTCTTTGTCACTCCATAGGGCAGTGTGTAACTCTGCTGTTACTGAAAGACAGTTTAGATTAAACTTGACAGAAATTAGTATCAAGAAACATATACAATGTTGGAATTCAGTTCTCTTATTTACCTATTACCTTGAATTCCTGCGTGTTCGTTAATTGGATTAAATGGAGTCAAT
>JASSRZ010032208.1:0-21064 GCA_032164315.1 Malacoctenus gilli | reverse complement strand
TGTGTGTGTGTGTGTGTGTGTGTGTGTGTGTGTGTGTGTGTGTGTGTGTGTGTGTGTGTGTGTGTGTGTGCTACCTGAACAGGGTAGAAGATGGCTTGCAAAGTAGGGAGGGTCTCAGTGAAAAACTGGCTCCACATGTCTGTAAGGACTGCAAGCTGATTTTCACCTGAAGGAATGCATCAGTGAGTTTAGCAATTCGATGTGATTGGCCACCATCACTGAGGCATTTCAATGGTATTAGGCATGGTCTCATCATCATCTCTATACTTCTGTATACGATGGCAGTCACACAGGTTTCTCGCATACCAATTGTACATGGATGAGGAGTCGAGGACCCAAACACTATGTTAACCATGTTGAACCAACCTCAAAAACACAAAATGCACAACACAAAAGGGAAATAGGCAAAAAACAGACGGCTGGGAACATGACAAAAACAGACAAACGGAGAAAGTCAGACTGGGGTATGTGTGCACAAAAGAGGCAGGGGTAGTTGACGAGGCACAGGTGGAGACAATCAAGGTAAACAAGCAGGCGAGACACAAAAAGGGGGGAGCCACGAGACACTCAGATGGGCATGTGCAGGCAAAGAATGACGAATGACGCACAGGTGGCAAGATGATTGACTGACAACACAGGAACCAAATACAGCACAGATCATTGAAAAAAGGAATCCATGAAAAAAAAGTTTAAAAAAAAAGAGAGAATCAAAAAAACCATGGGGCGAGGTTTGGGAAAATGTGAAGCAGACCTTCAAGTCAGTGACTGAAATTATGCTTTCTCAAAATGAGAACAACCAACAAGCTGGCAAAGATGAATGTGGGGCAAGAAACATGAGTAAAGGGCTCAAGAACGAGTGGCAGGGAGTCCTCCCTGATGGTCACTCCCCCAATCCAGCACCTCCACAGAGTGGGTGGTTACTGTTACTGTCATTGCTCAAAGTAAATTTTGGTTTACATTGTCATCCCTTCCTTTGAGGTTGGGTCACCAAGGGGTTCACAACTTCCAGAATTCACCAGGCTCAAAGTGTGACACACTGGTTTAGGGAGCATAACACATCATATCACTGATGGACCGGCCCCCACAGAGTCCAAACAGGAGGGGTCCTCCTCGAGCTCCAACATTTTGTGTTTTGCAAGGCTTAACTGACTATTTGGATGGTCCAGTTTAAGGATTATACGCACACAAGGTACCCACCTAAAATAAGACAGCTGGACAAACTGTCAAAAAAAAACAAATACACCTTAAAGAGGCAAAATGCTTCCTTTAAAGTGATGATATTTTTGAGATATATTTGGCATTGAAGTACAAAACAAATGGTTAGATGCGTGTCTTTGTGATGCATTCCTCCCATACACAAGCTGGAAGATAAAAGCTTACCAGTTTCTTTGCTGTGAAGAAGAATCTGTTCCAAGACTCCAGACAGACCACGCGTCAGCAGCTGGTTCTAAAAACAGCAGCACAACAAATGCAACATCGGTGTCGCATATTTGTCTTGATTTATATTAACCTGACTAGTCAAACGATCCTCCACTGTGTGTAGCTGTTCGCAGCATCTGTACATCACGGTGCAAGTCAGACACCACCCAAAAAATTATTACATCCAGGAATGAAATATTAAGTGCGGATCGCATCAAAATGGATGAAGAAAAAACAATAACGCAATCAATGCTATCGCAAAGCGTTCAACAGTTCAAGCAGGACCCAAGTGTTCATTTGGAAATATTGCAGAAGTTAAATGCAGAGTACTGACATATATTAACAGAAAAATTAACATAAACCTACCTTTTGGCAATGAGGACACGTATTCGTTCAACAGGCTAATGACTCCAATATTAAGGAGCAATTCACTTCAGTTTGAAGAAACGTCATAAAACAATTATCCCACACATACATACACCATTTATTATGATTTTTTTTAAAGAAACATGTAAATTAGGGGTTGGATTGCTTTGTTCATGCACACTGGTGCTCTTATCTACGGTTCCACAAAACTTTTATGTCCATCGGGCCGAACAACTCCGTCCTATCCGTGTCATGTACCGCATCAGCGTGCTCCAGCACTTAGCCGTTTGCTCTGGAACTTTCTCGAGCAGTTGAGTGCGCAGTAGTCAGGCACAGACTGGACCCAACCCAGTGAGAACTGGGGTGACTGGAACCCAACAGAATTCAACCAAAAGGCTCAGGCTTCTGCCTTAAGCCGATGTTTATGTGTGAGTGCAAACCAAAAGTGATACAGAGCCGTGTGATGATTAAAAATCTATCGAACCTCCCGGAACACATTGCGTTCAGATGTCACAGTGTCACTGGTTGGACAGAGAAATCAAAGGAGAGACGTGAAAAGTACCTGGAAGTACTCCGTGATAAAGGAGCCCATCTCTGTTTTCAGCAGCCACCTGCAAAGACGAACAAATTTGGACTAAATTGCTCCCTCTGCCATGCAAATACAGTGTCACAGTGTCCTTTACTGCGATGCGTCTCAAATGCCACATCGACAGGAGAGCTCAGAGAATCACCTGATGCTTTCGTTGAGTGTGTACAGCTCGTTGGTCTGCAGAGCTCGGCCCTGGAACACCTTGATCACT
Organism: Malacoctenus gilli; assembly: GCA_032164315.1. Lineage (NCBI taxonomy): Eukaryota > Metazoa > Chordata > Actinopteri > Blenniiformes > Labrisomidae > Malacoctenus > Malacoctenus gilli. The sequence continues at coordinate 18,479 of JASSRZ010032208.1, read as the reverse complement.
GCTGATTGAACCCTGAGAAACCAGTGGACACAAGTCAAGTCAGGGCTTATGAAAGAACGCCGTCCAGTGCCCAACATCTGCTTCGTCCAAGCGACACACACTGGAGCCTATCCTGGCTGATTTTAGGAAAAACACGCTCACACACATACCGAGTGGAGTTGGTTGGCAGATTTCAGGAGGTCTGTTCAATGATAAAGAAATTCAGCAAAATTTGGGAAATTTGGAGACGTGAAAAATTATTCGTGTGGAAATTTATAAAATGAGTTCAGTGTTTTCAGTATTTTTCCCAAATACATTTGTCAATATCATTGGTTAAACTTACGGGAAACAAATAAACAGCCTCCACATTTAAACTTTGTGAATGACAAGCAGCTTATGAAAGAATTATCTTGGCATCTAATCAATGGCTTTTATTGTGAAGTGCATGTGGCGGCCTTGCATGTGGCTCAGCGGGGACAGAGGATGTGACCCTGCTGCCATCCCTGCTTCCTCCTAAACATCCTGCTGAAGCACTGCGGAGGGCAGGAAACCGTCGTTAACACTCAGAGGACAGACAAACTCTGCAGCTAGACCGTCAGCATCATACTGGCCTCAAAACGATGGGCCCCACACACAGTGGACAGAGTTCACACTGGTTTGGGGACTGGGTTAGTGACCAGACTGATGTCATGTTTCAAAAACATCAGATGCCATTGTCTAAGCTTTTAAGCTCAATTAAAGTTTGTTGGTAATATGACAGCCCCCCCCCCCCACCCCCCATCCCCCCCAGTTGCTGACCTGTTCCACACGGTGGTGTTGGAGATCTGGAGCCCAGGCGTGCTGGCGTGGAACCGCGCGAGGTCCGACAGTACTGGAGAACTCATAAAGCGAGGCCGAGGGCGGCGAAAAGACCCCATCATGTCCCCGGCTGCTGTGGACAGAAAAACAAACAGGACGTGATAACATTTACCAGCAAACAGAGCCGTGACGGCAGGAATCGCACCAAGATGTCAGCTGACAGACGACCAGTGATGCTGATGCGTCGTGCGTGCGGAAACGTTAAGCATCGCATTGGTTGAACCAAAAACAAACCCACATGTTTGCCAACAGCGCTCCAAGCTCTGCCTTAAGCTACGCCGGGTCACTCTGGAGCCGGGGTTTCGATCTTGGAGGCAGATAATGACACGGAGGGCTGTTTTACTTCTGAAACTTAGGGAAAAAAGGAAAGGAAATACACAACTGCATTGTACAGCAATGGAGGGCTTTAAGCAACAGCCAGGTGCAAAGTGCACTTCTAGACTTAAAACTGGTCATCAAATAGACTTGCCCACTCGAAGGAGACGAGGGGATTCCGACCAGCTTTTTTTGGGCTGCCCTGTTGGCTGTGGAGACGGCAACGAAAAAAAGAAAGAAGAGGATGAAGACGAAGGCTGTGGTCTCCAGGATCGAGCAGCTCCTAACCCGGCTTTTCCACTCATGTGTGAAGGTGCTCCCTTCTCACAGCCAACAGACTGCACAACAAGCACGGCCCCCTTGTGGCCATTAAACATCATTCCTGGAAAACTGACTCACAAGCAGAAACCAAGCCAAGCTGGGGTCTTTTTTTTCCCCGAAACCAAAGAGCACATGTGCATCTTTAGACACACATTTTCATGTGAGGGCACTTTCATCCCTCTTGATTGTGCATGCAATGATTGCAACATGTCTCAATGACAGTGTATGAACAGTGGCACTGATCGACGGATTCTTGTGTGTCATAATGCTTCTTGTGAAATGAGTTCCGGTCAGGGCTGACTGCTCGCAGACGACAGGCCACCCTCTAAAGAGATCCAAACAGAGACAGTCAGAAATGCACCCTTGTGTGCGTAAAAGGTGGTCCCATCTCCTTCCAAGAGGAGCTGGTTTGACATCAGCCACAGATTGACTGATGCGATTTCCTTCTCACGCATTCCTGCAGTGGCACAGTGGATCCAACCTGCAGGAGCTCAGCGTCTCTGTGGTTCGTCTTCATAAGCACTCGATGTTTGCAACACTTTGAGAAATTGTACTCACTGTAAAGAAATAGAAGAGTTGCTGATGGCAGAGTTCTGTTTTTGCACCCAAACATTGTGAGCCTTGTGGTTGTCATGAGCTTTTCGCTCCACCATGGTTCACACTATGGCAACAGTACGCAGCTCATGTCATCCGATGACACAGCAAATGTGGCCACAGTGTGAACATCACCACCTAACGTTCACGTGGCAGACGAGATGGCCCTTCCAGCATGCGAGCTGGCTGCAGGATGGCGGGCGTGAGCGTGTACACACTGAGAGATCGGTGGCTCCTGCGGTACCTCCGCACAGGTTCAGCTTCCTGTTGATGAAGAGCAGGCAGCTTTCGCGACATCTGATTCATTTAGAAACACAGACACACGCTTTCTTCCTTCCAACCACAGCTTCCTGTGCAACAACAATGACCCGGCAGATGGTTGAGGCGAATGTAGGGCTTGCTTATAGCTGCTATCAACAGCACTTTGCAAGCAGCACTATGGCTGTTAGTGACTATATCAAACAAAAACATGACATATTGGAATCTTTCTGCGGTATTGGGTTTTTCTGGTGGTAATTGTAGCAAAATCAGTAACTCCAAACCTCCCTATTTTAAATGACAACAAATGGGTTCAAAGATTTAAGATAGTTTGTTTTTCTTTGCAGAGCCAACACAGCTTCTTTTCAATCTTTTCAATGTAACTGCTAAAAATCCTCGTTTTTTGGGATTGATCTGTTCCGAGCAGACTGACAGAAACTATAATGTACAAAAAAAAACGTAGAAAAAAGTAGAATTCACCATAAAACACAAACTGAATCTGAACAATCAGTTACGTTGTGCTGATCGAGGTCCATTCTTGGCATAGCACAACAAGAACGAGCAGCGGGGAGGAGAAGCGGCCGAGAGCATTCCCAAAAAAATAACATTTTAGCAGCTGAAGGAGCGGTGGGGGGGGGGGGACACTGAAGCTGTAGTCAAAGGGTCAAGCCAGCTCAGGGCAACCGAGCCTGTCCACCACATGGACGACGAGTCCTGCAGAAACAGAGCCGGTTCACAAGTCTGTCATCAGAAATCAGAACATCTAGCTGGAGGTACATGGTTGAAACAGCTGCTTTCTTTTTTCAGCGGGATGCTCGACCTTGCCCACAAGGCCCAAAACTCAGCGTTGCTAATTTGCTGATGCTGGCTGCGACATGACCATTAAGACTGAAGTCGTGTGGAAAGACATCAGATGTGTTTTAGGACCACATATTAAGAAAGCCTGAGTCGGACAGGAGAAAAAACAAAAGTCAGATTCTGCTATTCAGACATCAGATCGGGGGCCCATTTGCCCCCACTGGGTACGCACACACTCCCAGTGTTGATCGAGCACCTTGCATGGCAGCCATGAAGTATGTCCCACATGCAGTTCAAATCTGTTGAAGCATCAGCCACAGATGTTAGTCCAATGTGTTATCTGATCTAACTGCTCAGAAACCAGTTTGTTTACCTTCAGCCAGTGTGCAGTTGGGGTTTCAGTGCCTTGCTCAAGGGCCCAGGGTGGGGGGCAACTGAGGCAGGGTGACTGCTCACTTCTCTCACCTCAACCTCTGGGCAGTCTGGGGACTTGAACTCGGAGACCCCTTGCTTACAATCTGATTTCACAGAGCAGGGTTTGGTCACCACTGCCCCGATTATAAACTAGCAGGGACTGATCCAATTGTTTTCGTTGTGACCTTCTGAGCTGTGACTGCATGAAGTCAAAGCTCGGTGTTCCACCAAGAGGTTAGCAGCTCGTGACGCCTGTGTGTGGGAGGGTGCAGGCGGGAAACCCCCACACTCACAGTCGGAAAAAGCCTTGCAGGGCTTGTGTGACACTAACTCCACCGACCATCTCACACTGCTCACTGCATGTGGTCTTAAAAGGATTTGGGGGCATTAACGCTCCCACGTGTGCGCGTGCACTCTCACTCAGAGACGAAGGAATCCTTGGCTTTGCAGCGCAACGTCACAGACTGCCTTTGAACCCTAATCACCATGGCACAGGGAGGAGAGGGGTGTCCATCACTGATGACGTGACTCGTGTGTGTGGGACAGCAGTATTGCAAGAAGTGGCATCACAAGTAAATGGGAGTGGACTTGCCAAGCAGTAGTGGAAATGACAGCTAGCATTCAGCTAGCTATGTGTCACACGGACCATTCTGTCATGCGGCTGTAAGTCACTTTTGTGCATCCGGGGACGCCTTGGTGCATGCAATCGATGCATGATCGGGAAGGACCCCAACTTGGTTGTCCCTCTTGTATCTCTTAGGAACTGCCTGTCTCAGCCGTGCAACAAAGTCAGCCAACATCCAGTGTGAACAAGTAAACTGAGGGGTGGGATGGAACAGGGGCCAATGTATCGTGCATGCAACAGGCACAGGTAGATCTTAAAGGTCAGGAAATCTAAGAGACAGATGAGATGCCCTCACACACAGCAAAAGCATCAGAGTGACTTAATAAAACACATTTTTCATATGACTCTAAAGGTGTGTCCCCTCCTCTAAAAATATTGAGTCGCTCATGTATTAAACACTCCCAGCAGTTTGAATATTGGCAAAATGTTTCGGCTCAAGAGCAAGTACTTAGGGAGACATTACATGTAGTTTTACTTTCCATTAGTATTTAAAAAGAGAGATTGTTTTACACTTTTACAATTTTCTGGAACATTTCGATTTTAATACTGTGGTTTATGTAAATCCATCCGACCTAATTTCTTTTACCTGATGTTATACCAACATTATAGAGAAAACGCAAACACGCGCGCGCGCGCACACACACACACACACACACACACACACACACACACACTTCCATTTTCCAATAATGTGCCACACAACTTCCAAACTTCAACTGCCTGAATTAAGAAAAAAATAACACTCGCGCAGGTTTCTTGGGTCCCTGTTTCAGCTGTAATCAACAGGTTTTGCACACTGCTCCATTGTTTTTTTTTTATAGTTCCATCACATCCGCAACACGTTCATACGCGCGAGAGCAACTTTAGGGTGTCTACAAATGCAACGTGTGAAATATCTCGACCCTGCGCTATAAAGTTCACTTGAGTGTCAACACAGCATGTGCTCCCGAGCGCGGACTCACCTCTGCTCTCCCTCCTTCTCTTGGCCGTCTCTGCGGACGAACGCAATCTCCCGCAGTGCGAGGATCAACAAGCAGAGGAGACGGCGTGCGGCGTCTGCAGCTCCCAGCGCACATCACTGTCCTTTCCCGCGGAAACTTCAGAGCAGCACGGGCGACACGCGCGCGTGCCTTTACCCCTCCGGCGCAGAGCGTCGCTGGGGGGACACGCTCGGCGTCAAGCAGGTCTATCCAGACACCGGCCGCTGCTGTTGAGCCGGGAGAAGGAGCAAGCTTCAAGGTGAAAGTACCGGGAGCCAGAGGAGCTTCCAGTCTCGCGGCGGCGGCCAGAGGTCCGTCACGTCGCGTGTTTCTCAGGACTTCTGATGTGCGGATCGATACTGAAATATCAATACTTCCGATACCAGATCCTCGCGCTCTAAAATCGAATTTCATATGAAAATATCGATACTTCTGATACTTCAGTCATCTCTGGTAATGTATATCATGAACAGAAATATACTGACAGGTAACGAAACTATTCAGAACTTATGTAAATGGAATACCAGTGGTAGGAACTACTTTTTCTTCCGCCTGGATAAGTGTCTAAGAAGTGAGAGCAGTGGCATGCTGCTGCTCACTCATCTCTGTGTGTGGAACTCAATGGCAGAGCGTCGGTGAAGTCAGGATGCAGTGCATCACATCTGTGTGAAAACTGCGAGGAGCTGTGGCAACACAACAAACCGGGTCAAACATGAACAAACCACAACGCCAAATGTGAGACATTTGCTACTTTTTTGCTGCATTCGCTGCTTCACTAACACATTTTTTCAAACACTTGGGGTTGTCTGTTGTGATAGCTTGGCCATATTGTGAATGAAGCCACTACCTTCAATATACTTCGGAGTTCAAAATAAATATGTAATTAAGTGATTCTGATGTCTGTATTCTAAAGCTAGCTTCTTCTTTTTTTTAGTTTTGCCAGGCACACTGAGTGTATCAGTACCACCAATACCAGCTTGACTTTTATTCAGTATCGAGTGGGATTTGAAATGGGCGTTATTGAACATCACTACTCAGGACATCAATTTGTTTCGAAAATGACTGCAGTGAGCACCACCTGCTGGACACTTATGGTGGTGCGGTCCAAAAGACTGGATCGATACTAAAATATCGATACTTCCGACACCAGAGCTTTACCGCTTAAATGATTCCCAAATTTTAAAAAAAAATCAATACTTTTGATACTTCAGTCATTTATGGCAATGTATATCATTAACAGGTATCAGGTGGAAAGTGACCAAACTTCAGATCTGCTGTATTCTCCACCAATGAGATGCCCCCCCCCCCCACACACACACACACAAAAGCTAAGGTGGGATCAAAACAAGACAAGTGAAATTTTAAAGGGAGGGGGTGTGACAAGATCCATGTTTGAGTACATTTGAGAAGTTTTCTCTCTTCAAGTGGCTAAGATGAAAGCCTCCTGTTGCCTGAATGTGTGGCTTGAAACCTACTGCTGTGCTGCAGGTCCTTGTCTGTAAGTGGGTTCATTTGGCTGGAAGTGTAGATGTGATAACCTGGACGATAGGGAAGCACTGGACGACGAAATGAGTTTATTTTTTTGTGACACATTTTCCAAGAAAGACTTTTCACCAATTATTTTGCAAATTAGGAGTTTTGTTTAGCCCCCTCACTGAAACCACCTGGATCATCTGCTGCCAAAGAAAAGCTCTGTGGAAAACATTTGCAGGCCATTTAGTTTCTGGTTCTAATTCCCAGATTCTGGCCCCCATCTCATGGACTGATTTTACCCCACAGATCAATCAAAAGTGTTTCAGCCAATTAACATTAGCAAAAACGCACACGCGTTCCCATTCATGTAATAAATATTCGTGGCAATGAAAGGTCCTGAACTTGTCGTTATTCTAAAGTCTAATCCACAAAGATTGAATTTTTTGGATTTTGGAGTATTTTATTTTGCCATCTTTTATGGTTATTAAATTACAAAAGACAGATGGGTGTCACTTATTCTAAGTATATATCAATGTTGACAATGTGGACCTTCATGTTCAGATTTACTGAATACGATTTGAAAGATTAAAGGTATAATGTTGTATTTTTTTTTGTATTTGCAGCTTGTTGGTTGAAAAATAATCCACTCACCTGTGAAGGCTCTTGCCTGAAATCCACAGATATTCGGCTACGGCCCTGCAGTTCCATCACAGAAGGAGCAGGTCTCTGGACCAAGCAGAAGCTTTAGGACCAAGCGAAACAACTTCAGCCACTGAGTCATCCCGTCCGGCAGGTGGTGCTGATGCGCCAGAAAGCCGGCTGCCATTATCAACTCGCAAGTCTCAATGAAGGAGGAGGCGGCTGAGGAGGAGATGGAGGCTCACGACGAGCGTCTGGCGACAGCATCATAACAAGACATCGGCGTTGTGTCTTTCTGAGGGTGAGTGCGAGTTACGGACCGGTCAGGGCGGCCCACGTCTCGGCTCCAGGGACGAGGAAACCAATGACGGCGTTCGCTCTCCGTCGCCTTCTGTGCTTGTCGTTTTTGAGTCGTATGTCCATCTTCACGGTGGGAATCATGTTCACCAACAGGCTGAGTCATGTTGTGTGTGTTTTGTACGCCCACTGGAGGAAAACAAAGGGGAGCAAAGCTTGTGAGAGCTGTAGGAAACCTCCTAAATCCTGCCAGCAGGACACTGAGGCTGCTTTTTTATTGGGGGGGGGGGGGGGTAACTGTCGAGACAAGAGGTTTATTTTCCTCTTAAGGGAGTCTTTATTGATGCAGACTCTGTCACTTTTAGGTGTAGACCTGCTCTATTGTTGCTTGTCATCAAGTGTTACTCAAGAAAGCATTGTATTGTTAGGATGCTTGTCTCTCAACGTTTGTGTCCAAATGAGCGTTTTTTTTGTCCCTCTGCTCTCCATAGATATGTGACTTAGAGAAGCCGAGACCATGCAGCTGGAATAGGTGGAGATCACCATGTGAAGTAGGAGGCAGGCCAAGTATGTGTGCCGTATGTGTGTCTTCAGTGGAAAAGTTTATTTGGTAGAAGTCCACTGCTCAGAAAAATTGACGAGTTTGTTGGACTTTACCAGAGAACAAGAAGTTTTTCATTTGAGATCACTGGGTAAGGGGGGTGGTGGGGGTGTTCATGAAATCATCCTGGAAGACCACCGGAATCCTGTTTTGAATAAACCCTGTCAGAGAAGCCATATCAACAACTTTCTCAGAGGCCAGTGCTGGATGAGAAGGAGCAGTTAGTTCATTCCACTTTCTTCAGTAGATCTGTGATTGGACGCAGCTGGACAAAGAGGTAGCAATACATTGTGAACCACAAGGATTTTGGTCTGAATTCAGTTTTCTTTTACTTTTCCTTTTGGGATTAATGTATTCCCTGCATTCAGCCCATCTTGTTCGTAGTTAGCTACACATACAAGGAGCAATTGCGGGGGTTAAAGGCCGTACTGATTGGCCCACAGCGGAAGTAATCAGAGGGGGGGACAACAGTGTCCCTCACTCCCAGTCCAGGAACTCAAAGCAGCTACCCCTCCAGCTAGAAGCTCACTTCACAAACCGCACTGCCCCAGCCAGCCTCCAGTATCTTGGGGAAAAAACAGCTTTTATTCTGGTATCTTGTCTAAAAAGGTAGGAAACTGTTCAACAAGGTACAGGAAAGGGTGAAAAACTTCATTTTTTAGGATACTTAATTGGTAGTTTGCTTCACATGTTCACTGTTTTCATTTATGGCTGTATTGGATTTTACTATTAGTTTTAGTTTCCTCTTTTTTACTCATAAATAACTATGTTTGACTCATTTGAAACATGTTTTTACTTTGAATGTGAGCAATCACCATGATTTTTGGACAGAAATGTGTGTTCGAGTTTCATTTATATACCAAGTTTGGGTTTTTTTGGGTAAATTTCTTTAAAAATAAATCCAATTTGGATTAAAAAATAATCAGTGTATAAATGAGAAAAATTCAGATTTTCTCACGCAAAGTGTTATTTTTTCCACATTTAGAGCCCAAGAACTGATGGTGGTGTTTGAGTCCTTGTCACTGAACAGAAACCCTTCAATGCAAAGACATCTGTGTCTTCCTCAGGGCAGGATGATCTCAGGCCACCGTCTGAGGGATGTGGAACAACACTGCCCCCTGCTGGACGGGGAGGAGAACATGAAGAAGAGCGAGGAGGCGATGGAGCAAAGTTTCCCCAGTGAAGCCAAGCAGCTGTGGTTCATCCAGGACTGCTGCGGTGTGGTGTGCGCCTCCATCACGTGGTTCCTGGTGTTCTTTGCTGACTTTGTGGTCACTTTTGTCATGCTGCTCCCCTCCAAGAGCTTTTGGTACGCGGTGGTCAACGGCGTGGCCTTCAACAGCCTGGCTCTGCTCGCGCTGTCCTCCCACCTGCGCACTATGCTGACTGACCCGGTGAGGGGAGGGGGGGCAGGAGGGGTGGGATCAAAGAGGGAACCGTGATGTTGACAGATTGTCCATACATCCCTCTTTTTTCCTCATCCGTTTCATTTAGCGGACGCTTTTGTCAAGCTGTTCCTGTGTCATCAGCAGCTCCCTCCTTTTCTCTCCCTAGGGAGCCGTTCCGAAAGGAAATGCCACAAAGAAGCACATAGCCAGCCTGCAGCTACAGCCCGGAGAAGTTGTGTACAAGTGTCCAAAGTGCTGCAGTATCAAACCTGACCGGGCTCATCACTGCAGGTCAGATGGCTCACAGGGCAGCGAATGGAAAAAGAACCCCCCCACCTTGAGGAGTTACATAACATGGGTCTCTCTACTGCTTTTTCAGCATCTGCCAGCGCTGCATTCGCAGAATGGACCACCACTGTCCATGGGTCAACAACTGTGTGGGAGAGAAGAACCAGCGATTCTTCGTCCTCTTCACGGTAAGAAACACTTTCTAAACTCGTACATGGGGCCAGTCGTTCTGTCTTTGGACAATCACATGGGAGCTTTGTAATCTTAACAATTAACTCGGAAGAGTTGTTCAGGGAACATCTTGTGGCTTAATTGCGACTCTTCTCCTCGTCAGCAGGAAAGAAGGAATATGAGGATCTGAATATTTAGCACCGACCAAGTTTAATATGTACGACAAACGTTGAACATCATGCGATTGAGACTGTTCGTTTTGATGAGGCACTTCTTCTTGGGCACTCGATGATGCACCTGCAGCTGAATCAACAAACTTTAGCAGTTTTTCACACTTCCTAAAGCTTTTCCTACTTTCTAAATTCTTGCTTGTCCTGTATGTCACTTTGGACAAAAGCGTCTGCGAAATGAACACTTCGGTTACACCACAATTTACTTACTAACAATCAACCAGGAAAGCTTCATATGTGAATGAACTAACCCCCAAAAGCTGAATATCAGCCCTTAAAATTGTTCATCTGTTATCCAGACTTTCCCCTTCCTGGACGCCTTGCCTACTTGTGAGCGATGTAGCTTGTCTTGTCTGTTCAGTGTGTGAAGAGAGTCAGACACAACCTCCCCAGGGGAGGGCATCCAGGAGGCATCGCAAAGGGATATCCAAGCCACTTCAGCTGGCTCCTCTCCATGTGGAGGAGCCACACCTCTACTCTGAGCTCTTCCCAGGTGACTGAGCTCCTCACCTTTTTCCAAAAGGTTGTATCCTGGCACCCTACAGAGGATACAAGTTTCAGCCGCCTGTATCCCAGATCTTGTTCTTCTGGTTATGATAGTTGAGGAGAGAAACATAGAATGACCAGTAAATGGAGAGTTTTGCCTGTCTTTCCAGCTCCTCCGTACCCCAGACAGTCAGACTGTTCCACATTGCTGACGGCTCAGCTCTGGCTCCATAGCAACAAAAGACTATTTAAACTTGGAGGATGACAAATACAATGAAAGAAAAACTATTTAGTTATGATCATTTAAACATGATGTTGCTGTCATATTTCTATCCTGTTATCACCCCCCCCCCAGCCAAAAGCCCCCCCAAATTAGTTTTGACTTTAATTGTCTTCATACATCACAGATGTACATCGCGATTATCTCTGGCTATGCTCTGGCTCTGTGTGGGTACCAGTTCATCACCTGCATCAATGTCCAATGGACAGGTAAGTGTCCGAGACATGGCTGTGTGCTTCAGCTTTCAACTTTTCTTTCTGTTTCAACTGTCTCGTCTTTGTGGTGAATTTGTGTCTCTTTGGAGACCTGGAAATGACCCTGTGTCCACTGCTGTCATCTCCATTGTTCCCAGAGTGCAGCGATTTCTCCCCCCCAGTGACGATCCTGTTGATGATCTTCCTCTGCATGGAGAGCCTCCTCTTCCTCACCTTCACCGCTGTGATGTTCAGCACTCAACTCCATTCAATCTGCAATGAGAAGACGGTAAGAAGTGGGATGAAGAAGAAGCGTTATGGGTGCAGAGAGCAGTCGCACATTAAACCAGGAAAACCTGTTTTAATGTCTGGCACTCTTATTTTGTAATTTGAAACCATGACTTTCACACAGCTTCATAAAAAACCCCTCCAATGAGAGGTGGAGACACCTATTGGTGGGCCGATATTGGGGATTTTTTCATACCTTACACTTCTGCATCACTGGAAAAAACACAACATCCAACACATTAAAGATGGAATAAAAGCAGCAATTATAATGTTTGCACTAGCTTGGTGAGTTGGAGCTCCCTTTGTTTTAATGAGGTGATGTGAACGTTGGTTTGTCTGTCTGCTTGTCTGTCAGGAGAAGAGGCATCAGAAAAACAAGAAACCAGCGCGGGAGCCTCAGACTCGCTGGGCAGGCCTGAGGTCAGTGTTTGGGGGTCAGCCTTCCCTGACGTGGATCAGCCCCTTTGCTGGACTCAAACTACCGACTCTGATCCGCAAACGCAGACGGACAGGCGGTGCGGAGTTCTCTGTCTGACCCGCCTTTCGCACAATCTCCCGTCACGGTTCGAAATTAAAACGAACCAGGGGTGAGGAACTCCCAGGAAAGAGACAACGGTCTCCCTTCTTTGACCTCCCTGTTGAAGCTGTCAGCGGGCAAAGGATCTGTTCCGACCGATGCTGCTGCAAAACACTCCTACGGCATCCACAGCTGTTCCCTCTTTGACCGAGTCACGTGAAATTTGCTGGGATTTTTTTGTCTGTGAAATATTTCTCATCCCAGATGAGTGCGTGAGACGGGCTGTAACTATAACTGAGTGAACAACTGTGATGAAAGGGGACTTAATTTACTTAAGTGAGTCCTTGATCATTGTACAAATCTACCAATTAGATTGTTTTCAGAAAAGATACAATTTTTTCCTTCTGGCATGAGCCTCTGTTTGTCTTGGGCAAAGTTCTGTGAACACTGCAAAACACGAGGAAAGGTTTTTGTCCAGGTGGCCATACAGAAGCAAAGCTCATTTACAGCACATGGTCCGATGAATGCAAAAGCTTCAATTCAAGACATGGACGGATGGAGGTGTACATAGGAACCAAGTTTTGTGCGAAATATGCCAGAAAGAGTTGGCACATGACCTAAACCAATGCCATCTACCCAATGTGAAGCGTGTAGTGGTAAGTAGGGTTGTCAGGATACCAAAATTTCAGTAGTCAGCACCAATACCCAGAATTTTCGACGGTTCTCCACACTAATTTGATCCCATGACTTAACCCCCCCCCCCCAAAAAAAAGCATGTACTTTTAAATTCACTCATTTATTGAGAACCTTGTTGTGGGTTTTACATAATTCACCCACGGAACTAAAGTTAAGGGAGCAGGGCTTCAAAGGAACAGTTTTGTCCACAGACTTTTGGGAAGTTCAGTGTTGTAGTTAAGCCGGGACCAGGAGAGTTACAGCTCCGTTGCTTGTATTGTGATAAATGTCATTAAAATGGATAGCACTGTCCTTCGACACTTGCCTCCGACTCCCGTCCTTACACACTACAACTTTTTAGAAACTGTCAAGTGTTAAACACCACTATAAAAACAAGCAATGCTGTGCTTTATGGAAATAAATAATAATATTTAACTATTTAGATAAAATAAAAAAGAACAGCAGTTCGAAAGTATCTCACCAATTCACCTTACGCATAATAACGCTTTTACATTACGTGAAACATACACGAGAGAGCGACTGCGGCTGTGCGCCGGCTAACTCTCGCGCCAAAATGACAGAACAAAAAATGACAAAAGACTTTATTCGGGTTCACGTATTTATAATGTAACGTGAGTGACTCAACAGTGATGGTAAGTGGAAACCCAGTCACCTTCAATTTCCCAAATAAGTCTGGGTTTCGGTCTTTTAAGTGTTTTGCCAGGTTAAACGTGTTTCCTCCTTTCGTCAGAAAACTTTTGTGGCACTGTTTACATGTCGGCTTGTTTATGTCTAAAAATACATGGTTTTAACCTGCGTGGAATGCAAAATACTTCAATACACGACTCTCAGTGCCTATTTTGAAGAGTTGGTATTGAATTGGCGCCGGTAATACTAGTACTTGTGACAACCCTAGTGGTGAGCATGGCTGCCAAAACTGAAGAAAAAGTTTTTCAGGTGACAAGTTTCAGTTTTAAGATGAGTCAAAAAAACAACAAACAAAATCACCCTCACATGAATCCCAGGACTGGACACCACTGATTTTCCATTTTGAATTGTTGTTCTGTTTATTGACCCATCGTTTTTTTTATTTTAGCATTTTAGCTGTCCTCTGGAATATATATTAGAAGGTGTTTTATTTGAACATACGCAAATGTTTCCTCAAAACTATTAAGCGCATATTTTTTTGTTCAAAACGTGTTTGTATCTCTCTGTTGATCCAGTCGTCTAAAAAAAAATCTGTTTTGGTTGTTAGATTTTTGGCTTAAATACTGACAAGCGATTACTGTCTTTTGTTGCATCATCCCTGATAATTGGAATAAACCACTGGTTTGTTGATATTGTGAAAACTCACAAACAATTCTTTGGGATGCACACACACACTGAAACAAAGGAGATACTGAAACAGTGATTCCTTAAAAAAATCTCTTGTTGAGGCAGAGTGATGATGACAGAGAACTTTGTGTAACAGCATCTCTCATAGCCCTTTCATAAAGGAGGGTTTGATTTTGTGTTTGAGGCACTGTGACAAATGTTCTAATGACATTACTTGTGCCATTGTGCAGTGGAGAAAAAAAAGTATGACAGCATTTTAAGCACAACTGTAAAGTGCCATCACTGAGGACTGACTATGCTACTTCCGTGTGGATTTTAAAGGACTCCCTTTATATTGTTCATGAGACCCGTCTGCACTTTGTGGGTTGGACTGTTATCTCTGCTGACTCCACCTGTGCTGGCAGTCTTATTTTCCCACTGATGATGCAACTTGTTGGTGGCAGTTAGACATCAGTCATCAGGCTGCGCTGCTGCTCAGTCTCACGCCAAGTCTTTCATATACACGAAGCTTCCTCCCCTCCTTTTTTAATTTTAAAGACATGTCCACCTTTCTGCTTTTGTTTTCTGCGGTTGTGCTCTGGGGCTCTGGTGAAGCTGGGCCCCTCACAAATCCTCACCCCAACATGACGGACCAGGAGCTGTTCTGGGGTGCTGACCAGTATGACTTCGCCATGGTGCTCCCAGCCGCTGGGATGGAGTGTTTCTGGCATTTTGCCCACCGCGGAGAGATGTTCTACCTGAACTTCATGGTAAGAAACAACCAAAAACATCCTTTATGCTTAATTTGTTTGTCCAGAATGAATCAATTGTTACATTTGGCGATATTAATTTTTAAAAAATACAGTCAGGGGTGTCACTTACTTTTTAGTTGAAAGGCCAAAAGCAGATATTATGCGGGATGATGCTACTGGTTGATCCAACCCCCTCAGGCAGTCGCATTCCAATTGAAGATGTTCCGAACTGTGACAGGAAATAGTTGGAGAGATGTTGGCATCCATGATTTCTTCACCACTACTCCAATCTTCCCTGTTGAGAGTGGGTGCACAATAGGTTACACTTAAATTGTGACTATGACAACCAGTGCCGTTCAGGACTTTGTGGTGCCGATGTGCCAAATCAGATTTGATCCCTTCCAAGCAACAGTGAAGACAGGAGAGCTGCAAGGAGCCAGTAGGATTTTGAATGCAGTGCAGATTGAGGCCATGCCAGACACACATGCCAGCAGAACAGTTGGGAGAAGGTGAGAAAAAGCACCATGATCAATATGGGACTTGATGGGACTCGCCTTGGACACCATGACCATTCTATCTCTAATGACCCAACAGGTGATAGAGAAGTTGGAAACCATCTCTTTGAACCATATAGACCTAATGAACCAGGAAAGAGGGACTGTGGGGACACCAGAACCCATAAGCTTGTATTTTACTCTGTGAAGTATGCAACCCATAAGAGTGATGGGTTTGAATCATATGTTGTTTATCTAATTTGGGAGGGTTAAAAGCATGTAGTGATTGCTTCTATATATTGAAATGTTTGTAACTGTCTGTTTGTAGGTCCAATGGGTAACAGGAGTTGGCCATGACAGACACTTGTCCGTCACTGTGAATGCGCCCAGTGAGTTGATGGTGTCGACTGTTGATGATGCTCAGGGTCAGATCAACTTTGAGGCCACAGAGACAGGTGAGTATGCGATCGTCATATCTTCCCTTGGACGTCTCCTGCACTGGCTTCACAAGCGATGAAGACCTATCCTGTCATTGACAACAACTTCTCCGCTCCCACGTGGTTATTGTGGTTCCTAGTTATATGTCACAAAAAGCAGTCCTTTAACACAAAAAGCAGATGATCACTAGACAAATAATCACACCGCACCGCAAGTTATTCCCCCCTCAATTCCCCTTAAATGCTGAATTAGAAGCTGTATATATGGAAGGGCTTCGGTAGTTCAACTACAACCCTGAACTCCCCCATTCCATCAACGACTGATGCCGAGCCAACGACCTGAATGAGTTCTGCTGCCGCTTTGAAAGACAAAGGGACAGCCCTGCAACTAACTATTCCCCACAACACAACACACTCCACACCTCCAGCTACAGTGCATCACCTCTTTCCCCCCCTCTGTGACAACTCTTTCTATCCAGGAGAGGGAACATCAGAAAACTCTTCAAAAGACAAAACCCCCGGAAAGCTGCTGGCTCAACATGTCAAGTTTCAGCTTGCTTCAAAACCTCGACCATCCTCCCTGATCCCAAGAAGCCAAGGACCACAGGTCTTAATGACTTCAGACCTGTCACACTGACCCCTGTATTTATGAAGTCCTTTGAGCGCCTTGCGCTTTCACATCCAAAGGACATTACCGTCCCCCTCCTGGTTCCACCTGCAGGTGGATCACTGACTTCCTGTATGACAGGAAGCACCGTGTGAAGCTCGGAAAACATGTCTCTGACTCCCTGACCATCAGCACCGGATCCCCCCAAGGCTGCGTTCTTTCTCCTCTGCTCTTCGCACTGAAGGCAATCAGTCTGTCGAACTCTTGAAGTTTGCGGATGACACGCCCCTGACTGGACTCGTCTCTGTTGGTGATGAGTCAGCCTACAGGTAGCGAACTAATGCAGTCAAAACAACCTAGAGCTCACCATTGAGTCCATCCTCACATCCTCCATCTCCATCTGGGATGCTGCTGCTACCTCCATGGACAAGGGCAGGTTGAAGCATATCATTGGGTCTGCCGAGAAAGTGATCAGCTGCAAACGGCCAGCACTCCAGAACCTGTACATCTCAGGGTCTTTGAAGCGTGCTGGAAAGATTCCAGCTGATTCCTCCCACCCCAGTCACAAACTCTTGGAGACTCTGCCCTCTGACAGGAAGCTGCAGTCAACCGGGACCAAAACCTCACGCTACAACAACAGTTTTTTTTCCCCCATCTGCCATTAGCCTTATTAACAAAGCCAAGAACCCACCTTGACGCTCTTCCTCTCCCCCACAACCTCACTTTGACATGTCACTTCACCTGCACTCTATATGTCACATAAACACTCAGCTTGGACTCTTTTTTTTTTCTTTCTTTTTGCTTGCACTTGGCATCACTTGCACTGTGATCAACTCTTGCACCAACTATGCCAAAACATATTCCTTGTATGTCCAGAAACATACTTGACAATAAACCTTTTCTGAAATCAAGCCTGTGGACAAACATCTCCCAAAGGGTTAAAATTGTTTTACCAGCAACATGTTGTGACTCCAAACAGCAAGTTGAGTGACAAGTGAGAAGTGACAATGAGTTTCTTCTTGTTGATGGAAAAAAAGCACAATGAAAAGTGACAAAGTTGAGTGGTCCTATGTGGTGTGTGTCTGGCCTCCCCAGGGTTCTATCAGATGTGTTTCAACAACTTCCATAACCGCTTCAGCACCATGCAAGTCTTCCTCAGCTTCGGCGTTTACTACGACACGCACCAAGAGCCCTCCCAGAGCAAGCAGGAGGAGGAGAAGAAAAAGAAAGAAGAGCTCAGCAAAGTCCTGAACGACACGCTCGGCATCATCGAGGTCCCTCAGCTCCCTTCCCACCAGTTCGTCACAGTCACTGCAGCAGCGGCCTCTCCTGTGTTTTCATTGGTTTTTCTTTGTCCCATTACGCAGGGGGCCACTCGCAAAGTGGAGAACTCTATCTTTCACATGTTCCGCTACTACAGCTTCGGCCGCATGAGGAAGAGTGCTGACTACTACTTGCTGTTGTCCAACTCACAGTACATCAGCTGGTGGTCCATGGCCCTCAGCCTCCTCATTATCACCTCTGGGTACATGCAGCTCTTCTCCCTCAAAAGACTCTTCGTCAGTAAGACCAGCACTGAGGAGGAGAAGCCCCGGTGCTGAGGAAGAGCATCACTGGCGCTGGGAAGGAGAGACAACAGTGCTGAGGAGGAAGAGCCTCGGTGCAGAGGAGGAAAGAAGCCACAGCACTGATGGAAACGTTGGCACTGTGAAGCTACAATAATCAATTTTCTTTTTTTGGCATTTGATTTGAATGCAGTTTAATTTGCTACTTCTACTACAGTAAACATAATCCAATCATATGATTTTTGATGCTTTTAGCAGCTAAAACTTCAATTTACTGTTTATTGGATGGATACAATAGTGTTGTTATGACCCAACTGCAAATGAATTACTTATGAGCAAAGCCACTGACCCATCAGACAAATTGGCTTGCAGGGTCTGGTACAGAGCCGTCTCTCAGTTCCAGAATAGCTCTTTCTAACCAGTTTGTGCTTTTCATTGTTCACGAGAGAAATGTGGGAATATTATTCTCTGAAAATCAACAAATAAACAAGGCAAACGTATGTGTGACAGCTGTGTTGGACTCAACTCAATAGCATGTAAGCTCCGAAGTCAACTTGAAGAAGGTCTGAAAACATTTCTGTTTAATAAAGCATATAATTAACCTGTGACACTCTCCACTGTTGCTTGTGCATGTCACTAAC
>JASSRZ010031909.1:9820-21145 GCA_032164315.1 Malacoctenus gilli | reverse complement strand
TGTGTGTGTGTGTGTGTGTGTGTGTGCGTGTGTGTGTGTGTGTGTGTGCGTGTGCTTGTGTGTGTGTGTGCGTGTGTGTGTGTGTGTGTGTGTGTGTGTGTATGTGAGAGAGAGAATGAGAGAATGAAATTAGTGACAACACAAAGGTGTGTGTGTGTGTGTGTGTGTGTGTGTGTGTGTGTGTGTGGGTGGCATCCAAGCTGTTTCTTCAAAGCATCACAGAGAAGACTGCTGAGATGCTCTTCCTCTCCTCTGCTAAACATGAGTTTAGTGGAATCGTAACTAGACCAGTGCTAACACTAGCAGTGTGCTCAGTCAGCAGACCAGAGAGAGACAGCAGCTCCGCAGCTCTCTGAATGGCTTCATGTGGCACGGTGGTAAAGTTGCATCATTCCTGAACGACATGAGTCGAACTCCAACAAACGAACGTCGTCGTCCTTCTTCTTCTTCTTTTGTCTTTCCACACGAACGTGCGTTTTCGTCCTCTCCTCTATTTCACGTCTTTTTTTTTTCCTCACTTTAATCCGCTGCTGCTCGTGGATGTTAATTTAAATCATTTAAATCTCATCTCAGCCTCTGATGCAACCATGTCGGCTCATGCAATCACTGAAACGTAATGAAACAGACAGGGTGGGGGGGGGTGGGGTCTTGTTGCAATAAATCATCGGTCGGATCTTCACGCTCCCATTGGAATAATTTGCCGGCGACGCCCCCCCCCCCCCCACCACCGTCTCATCACTCAAACATTGCGTCTAATGAAAGATCATGTTGCATTATTGAGAGAAATGGCCTCGTTCTCGCTCCGAATCACGAGCGCGACTCAGGCGGCGAGAGGTTAACGGCAATGGCGGCGCCTTATGAAAGCATTAGCAGCCGCTTATTGTATTTTAACATGCTCCCCCCCCCCCCCGACCCCCCACCCCCACCCCACCCACCCAACACCTCAAAGGGAGGAGCAGAGGGGGGAGTCGGAGGAGCTGCTGCTGGGTCAGCGAGGAACTCTTTGAGCCAGTGATGGTGCGTTTCCATTAGTACCTGCGGGGGGTCTCTCCGTCAGGTGCAGCGGACGTTGTTGCGGAGCTGCTCGAAGTCGGGAGACTTCAGGATGCTGATTGGTCGAAAGTGGCGTCAGCAGAGCGGCGGTGACGGTTTCTATCGTCTCTGTCGATGTGGCGTCACGGCAACATGAGAAAAACGGCTTTAACGTCACCTCAGAGTCCTCTATTGTTGCGGTGCGTGTGTCGCCGAGGACGACATGTGAGTCGCGTTGCTATGACGACTCCACAGACTCTAAACCTGCACAAACGTGATGGAAAACAAGTAAAATAGTTCCGGTGATCGTAGGAACCAGCGGAAAAACACAGTCGAGCTCGATTCACAACCAGTTTGAACTGGTTCCAAAGACAGTTGGGAACCAGTTGAGTTGGCAACGCAGCACGAGTCATTTAAATCCAGCCAGAAGGACTCGAAAAGCAGTCGGAAAGCAGCTGAAACTTGGCTCAAAAGGGTCAAAAGGGGTCAGAGTGAGATGAAGATAAAAAGTCAGAGAGAAACGACGCAGCAGAAGAGTTAAAAATCGAGCATTTGTGCTTTTATTCGCAGGCCGCTGGTTATGTTTTTAATGTGTTTCGTGTTTATGAGCTCTGACAACATGTTTTCTTTGCCTGCGTTGATGATAATGTTTGTTAAAGCGTTTATTATCTCCCAAAAATGAGTCGGCGTTCAGGATGCTTCGCCGTCTGCTTGAAAAGTCTCCGAAACGCATCTTTAGATTCGGTCGCTGCTCGCAAAACGGTTGTTTGGCAAAGCGGATCGAGAGGAAGAGCCTCCGTTTCAAAAGACGCTTGGAAACGCTCCGTAAACAAATGAAAAGTTAATGCCTCCGCGGACGAAAGCGCCTCGGCGGTGGCGGTGGCGGCTGAACCCGCCGCGCGTTTCATCTTTTGTCGGGAAGCATGAAATACGGAGCACCGGCGCCGCCGCAGCCCGGAGGCTCGGCGCTGTGAAATGAAAACAAAACAGGAATTCAGAGAAGTGTTAACTGATTGTTTTTCAGAGCAATAACCGCTCACACGTCTCCGGTTCAGGCTGCAAAAGAAAGAGAGAAGAAGGAGAAAAAAAAAACTTTTTCTTTGATAGGAAATTGAATCTCTGGGGGTTTTTTGGACGCTTTAACGGACAAAATAAGACGTTTATCCGCGTCGCTTTGACCTGTTGAAAACTGCGGGTTTTTTTCGTGTTTTTCAAGGAAATTTGTTCCAGAAGAAAAACATTTAGAAAAGATTACAGCGACAGAAACGTGGTCGCGAGCCCTGTTTTTCATTTTAATCCATCACTTTGAGGAAATGGCGACGCCTTTAGAATGAAGACAATCGAAACTTTCTTTGATCCAAAAACTTTGTTTTTCCAAGAATTTGAACCTCGCGCGCCGAGTCCGAGGAGGCGAATCCGATCGCTTTGATCCCCCCGAATCAACCGATCGCGGGGCTCGTCTGACGAGGACGAAGTTGGAACTCCTTCTGGACTCTCGGCACATAAAATCCGAGAAGTGAAGCCTTTTTCGTCGGGGGGGCGGAAGGAGAGACCCTGGTGACGACGCCCGCACGCTGCTTCGGTCCACTCACAGGAAGCTCCGACCTCGTTTGAGCGCCGTTAGAAAACACGTCGTCGTACGACGAGTTCCTCCTCCGGCCTTCGGAGTCGCAGCCCTAAAAATCGTGTTTTTTCTCTGAACACATCCTCTTTACTTCCCTTTCTTTGACTCTCATTTCTTTCCCCGAGCACATTGGATCCGCTTAATCCGAACGTAACTCCTTCCTGGGTTTCGTCTCGTTTCAACTTTTCGTCTGTTGCGTTCAAAAAACCGCAACGTCTGTTTCTTTCCACCAGCTGAACAACGGTTGTTTTTCGTTGTCGTTTCCCCAAAGCTCGAGTTGCGTCCCACACGTGACGAGCAACAAACCGACGTCTCGTGAATCTCTGTCGGATGTTTCGTATCGTCTTTATTTCCCTCGCATGTGTTTGACCTTTGGCCTTCGCGTCCTGTCGTCTCGGGAGCCCCGCGTCTTCTCGCTGACCTCCTCTAAATGTCGCCGTACCTTTAACCAGACTCTCCTCGCGGCCATGTTTACACGTTGGCCGCCTCAGCGTTTCACCTTGACCTGAGGTCAGCGGCGACTCGGCCGAGGCCTCGTTTTCGTCTTGTCGTGAATCTTTTCCGGCAGAGTAAACGTATATTTACCCAGACCGAGATTTGCCCAGCGCGGGCGGCTTATTTATGTTTCGGTCCGAGAAATTTGACCCCATTTCCACTTTCTTAAGTAGTTATTGATCGAGCTTCTAATGAATTTATGGGACACTAACGTGGGATTCTGGAGCGCGGAGGAGAAGCGTGTTTGTTTTGGTCGGTTTCCGCGCGCAGCAAGAAATCCGGCGTCAGCGTCGGACGGCTTCTCGAAGCAGCTCGAAGTTTGGGCCAAAAAGCACCGAGTAAACACGTGTTGAAACGTCTTGTTTACATCCTCGCGTGACCTCGTTTGTGCGCGTCTCGGTCGTCAATGAATCAAGTCCGCTTTAAGATGCGTAAACATCTCGTCTTCTGCCGCTTGCGAGCTTGGATTGCTTCAACACATTTTACTGCGGCTCAAAATCTCACGTGAATAAATAATTCAATTAAAGTCGCGTCCCTCCAAACTCGCCCCGCAGACTCCCGCGTCCGCCCCTCCCTAAATCTTTATCTCCACCTCGGCCCGTCCCCCCCGTCCCCCTCTCACACACACACGCGTTAATTAAATGTCCGGCTTGTCGTCGGCGCTCCGAGGCGCTGCTGCCAGCCGGTCTGATGGAGCAGAGCGGCGTCGGGCGGCTGGCATCGATCCGCCCGTCACGGGCGCGTGTTGTTTGAAACTGGGGTTAACTACTGGGACAGGGAGGGAGCAGGCCGGATCGATGCGTGGCTCAGTGTGTCACCTGCAGGGACACAAACACACACAGACACACACACACACACACACACACAAACGCACACACACGGACGCAGTAAAACATTCCTCTGTCCCTTGGCTGGATGTGACGTTCACTTTTCAGTCGTTTAAGCAGTTAAACTATCGTTTTAGTTTGTTGTTTTACTTTTTCAAAGACGTTTAAACTTTTACGAACCGCTGACATTTTGTACCTTTCCGTTGCGATCATGGTTTGATAAATTTCCCATTTTTGTCAGGTGATCAGGGATACTTTTACAGGTCATAGCGTGTGAATCCTGCAGCGAATCACAGGTCATATTTTGCAAAATCTCTCCAAAATGCCCTTCATTCATTCATCGTGCTTCGTTTTTTCATGGACTCATCGGTTCTTACGTTACAGTCGTCACGATTCACTTAATCTTTCTTATCACACTGGTTTTGTTACGGCTCTTTTTTTGCATTCGGGTCACGAAAGAGTCGTCGTGTCTCGTGTCTCGGTCCTTCTGTTGAAGTTCTTCCCTGATGAAAACCAGACGAAAAGCAAAAAAAGAGCCGAAAGAAAAGCCCAAAAGCAGAAAGTCAGCTGGCTGCCAGACACGTGGGGATCAAAGCGCTCTCTCGCTCGCTCTCTCTCGCTCTCTCTCGCTCTCTTCTGAGGTCCAAAACCCCGAGAAAGGCCTGAGAGCAGCAGAGCGCTGTGTCTCTGCTCTCATTTCGAGGCGTCCCTGTTATTTCTCTTATTTTGTGCGATTTACTGTAATTTAAGGCTGCTGCATCCATCCCAGGTGACTCGAGGTGACACTCCAGAGTCACAAAATGTCACAATTAACGCACACTCTGATGCAAGTCTTCAGTTTTTGTGAGTTTTGTGTCCTTTTATTACATGAACGTGCGTCAAAAGACTCCACCAGGAGTGGGTTTGTGCGTCTGGAGGAGCGCTCGTTTCGCTGACGTGAGCGAGGCGGCGCCGGCAGAGGACGCGAGGAGTCGGCAGGTCACGTCCGACACAAACGCGGCCGAGCGGCGGCGGGCAGGAAATTAATGAGCGGGTCTGAGCCAGAAGGAGCAGAGGGAGCCACGGACTTTCAGAAAGCCAAACAATTAATCCTCCGACCTCGACTTTCATCACAACAAGCAAACACGAGAGACTCGCGCCACACTTTCGCCGCCGAATCACTTCCGCGTCCGTTTCCCCCTTCGTTACGCTTTCGCGGCTTTTTAAAGCCGCAGTTTCGTCCTGGATCGATGGATTCAAACTGGCGACCTCATTCTTCACCTCGCCTTCCAGCCTTCGGCGCTTTCTTCCCTCGTCTTCCTCGCTCGCGGTTCCCATCGACATCTGGATATCTGCTCTGATCTTTAGGCCTCGCACGGCTCCTAACGTGGAACATGTGGCGCTCCGAATGCCGGAAGGGCGGCGAGAGCGAAGCACCGCCGAGTCGTGGTCGCCGTCACGTCTGTCCGTCCGTCGTTTTGGCTTCGGCAGCTCAGCGAGGCGTCGCGTCCGCGGCGACTCTGGCGGCGGCGTGGCCTCCCCCGCCTCCCGCTTCCTCCCGCAGATCCTCCCTCCCTCCGACGCTCTCGTGAGGGGGGGCGGGGGGGGGGGCTGCCGGGTCAGACAGACAGCGGTGTGGCAAATGGCTGGATGAATTATTGATGGGCTACCTTGATAGGAGGGACACTGGAGGCACCCAAACATGTCTGGCGGCGTTGGCGCCCTCGCTGTTTTTCAGCTCTCTTATTTTTCTCACAGTTTGACCCAGAATCCTGTCATTTGAGCAGTCCGAAGAGTCCTTCTGCTGCAGAAATCAGCCGATCGGGTGGATTAGGAACGATATTCGGTGTTACCGAATCACTTAAAGGTTGTATTTGCCAGGAAATTAAGTAACAGATGCCGGTAAACGGACGGAACTCGCTCCACGCGGCTCTGGTGTGGCCGTAGAAACGAGCTCTCGTAATAACGCAAACAAAGAAGAAGAGGCGCCTCTTTCGTCACGCCGCGACTTCTCTGCCGCATCTCTTCGTCGCCGGAGCCGCTCAGACGGAGCGGATCCGCGAGGCGCCGCGGCGCAACCACCGCCGCTCGCCGGTGTTACAGCGAAAGGAGGCGAAATTGCAGCATCCCATTAAAAAAAATCAGCCCGGCAGACGCGAAGGGCGAAGCTTTAACCCAGGTAACGGCTCTTTGAAGAGACGTCAGACTGAAGTTTGTTGTGACAAATTACGCAAACTTGTCAGAAAACAAAAACTGGCTTCACACTGGGAGCAAAATCTGGTTTTTCAGCCAAAAAAATGAAACTAAAAGAAGGAGAAAATGAGTTTTATTGGCTGGTTTGAGCGATAAAATAATGTTTAAATAGATTCAGAGAAACAGATGTTTCGTTTGGGCGCTTTGCTGCTCGGCTGGTTCGGGAGGTGTTTTTTATATTTACTGTTATTGGCTGTTTTTATGGGTTGATAAAACCTTCAGTTGAGGTTGTGTTTTGATTGATTGCTTTGCTTTTTCCTTGAATCGTTTGTTTTGTTTGAAGGGAATTTTTTCTGTTCTAATCCGTTTGATTTATTAGTCTTTTTCATCGGTTCGTTCGAGCTGTTTCCAGTTTCAAGGTCTGTTTTTTTTTTTGTTACGTTTGGAGAAAATTTGATGAGTGAATTTGAGAGATTTCAGTGTAAAACCAGCAGTTTGTTCCTGCTCCTATTTTGGCTTCAGTTAAGTGAATATCAGGTGATTATGTCTCAATTAGGCGCAATAAAAGGTTCTCGACTTGATAAAAGAAAGACTTTGATTGTTCCGCTGCGTCGTTTCTCGAGTTTTTCACATTCGTGCAGATTTTTCTGGTAATGATCGGAGGTAAAAGTGAGCAGAATGGGTCCGGTGGGATTCAGGGTGGCTCTGCAGGTAGTGGGCGGAGCCTGAGGTTGCTGGAGTTCAGCAGAGAGGAGGGGGGGGGGGGGGGGCAGAGTGGGATCAGCATTGCATGCGGCGCAGGTGATGTTTGGATTATTCATGGCGGCAGGGTTTTTTCATTAGCATCAGATGTGATGGATAATTTTAGCTTTGCGAAGCAGAGCCGTGCGTCAGAGTTTCATTAGTATGAGTTTTACTCCTCAGTTCGCTTCCAAAAGCAGCCGCTGCCAATAAAAACAGTCCCAGAGGAGACAACAGAGGAGAGGAGTGCGGAGGGGTTATCTCAGGTAGAGGAGGAGGAGGAGGAGGAGGAGGAGGGTTTGTTAATGGGCTCCTGTGGTTTCCCTGGAGACGAGGGGTTGAGGGGGGTCTCAACCTGTCACGACCAGACCAGCGTTGAGTGATGTTCCAGTGGATCCAAAGTTCGCCGTCCTCTTCGGTTCAGGATCAAACGGGAGGCGAGTCGGGGGGGAGACGAGGGACACGTGAGGACAGGACGTAGAGGTCAGCTTTGTGGGCGGAGCCACCGCTGTCCTCCTCTCAGAACAGCAGATGAAGGGATGGGGGGACGAATCTGTTAATCGTGTTTTGATGCTTTTGTTCCGTCGAGACAAAACGAGATATTTCAGGGTTCATTATCGGGACAAATCCGTCTGTTTACTTTCTGAAATACAAAAACAAACAACCGATTAACTCAGCGTTAAAAAATTAATGATCATAAAGTTCAGTTTCAGCATCAAAATGTTCCAAATCTTGTTTCCTGCAGCCGTAGTTGTGCAAGGCTTAAAGGTTTAATGCTTTATTACTTCCTGCTCTTGTTTACAAGCTTCTTCTTCTTCTGTGGTCCAAATGTCCGACCAGGAACTGACTCAGTCCTCCGGGCTTTTGGATATTTGTCGTCGGCAGTATTTTTAACCATGAATAGTTTAATTTTTAGGTAATATTTGGAACCAGTGGGGACATGATTCAGTCCAGCCCCAAACTACAACCTTATAAACCAATTTAGAGTAAATTTACAAACCTTAATGAAGAGAAAAAAGCGTTAATAACGTCAGAAGATATGATTGGCAGCTTTTGTTCGTCTGGTCTGAAAGCCTCCATCTTTTACGAGGTCGTCTTATCCCACAAAGTCTACAAGCTCTATAAAAAGGAGTGTTATCAAAGGTTGATACTGTGAGATGAAGCCATTAATGTTACATCAGAATCTCCCCAGAAGATGAAATGTTCGGTCAGAGCAGGAGGCGCCCGGGAGCCAGCGGAGCGCCGCTGCCGCCGCCGTCGCCGCACGTCACTCAAGAGTTCGGTCGGATCAATCCGGATCTGTCCTCCATTAATCCTGCTCCACGTTCATCCCTCATCAGCCCGAGACGGCCGCCGCTGCCGCCGCCGCGCCATCCCGAGAGCCCGCCCACTTCAATCATTCATGTTTTAATGAAAGCAGGTTAAAAATGGATGACTGGCGCTACCTTCATGTGCGTGCGCGGCGGTGCTTCTTTTTCATCTCGCTCCGCCGACCTCAGACGCGATCGGCTTGATGTTTTCTCGCTCTCACGCGCGGGTTTGTACTCCGATTCCTCGCCTCGCCGCTAATGACCCCGCCGGGCGTTGAAGATGAGTGTGTTTACGTCCTCCGCCGAGTGTGTTTCAGGTCACACGCCCTCTCCGTCACTCTGCCCCGGTGGCAGCTCGCCTCTCGCGCTCCGCTGTGAGAGCGTCGACGGGGAAACGCAGCCGAAACATCAGCAGTGTAATTACTCTGATGACTGAAATGCAAATACGCCGCAGTCGCTGCGTTGTTATCCCCAGCCGGGAGGGTTTTTTTTAACGTTCAACTCCAGTTTTTATGACACATTTTGGGAGGAAGTTTCTTGACAAGTCGCAGCAGGTGAAACTTTTCCTATAAGAGGCGTCAAATCTATGTTTTTCAGACCTTCCACTTTCTTCCAAACAAGCCTTTTTTTAGGCCTCTGCTTGAGAATCAAATGCCTAAAATTAAGAGAGTAAAACTCTGCAGCGATGATGTCGGTGCAAAAGATTTTGGTGTCAAAATAAAAGGAATGCTGGGACGTTTTTAATGTATGATCAATATTTCTTTTATGGCGTTTGAAGGAGGAGGAGCAGCAGGTTAATCGCCTCATATCAATATCAACAATATGGCTTCACAAAACAAAGAGTTTGGGGTGCGTTCCAGTTCCTCCTTTCATTCTCAATCTTAACCCTCAACCTCCAAAATGCGCGAAGTACTCGTGCTGTTCCGATTCTGAGGAAGTTAAGTTGAGGAGCGAGTTTGAGGAACGAAACACGCACCTCCTTTAAGATTAAGGGCTACCCAGAATGCATTGCGCTTTAACAGTTGATAAACATGGCGGCGTATACAGCGTCTTTAAATGTATTTTTCCTGTTAATGGAGATATAAATATTACGAAAAACGTCATATTCTCTTAGTTTAGGCTCACATTGTGTATTAGTTGCCTCATTGATGCTTAAGTTTTAGTTTTATTTGACGATCTTTTGTCAATAGCGGCCTGCTGCGGTACTGTTGCTACCGTTGCTACTGTTGCTATGGCTTCTTCTTCTACGGACTCGACAGACTGAACGGCACTTTGGCTTAATGCTGCCCCCTACAGTCGGAGGACGTATTTGCATTTAAGGGGTGTCCCATTTCTGGCCGTTAACACTTGGTTTTGAGGGTTAAGGAAGGGAACTGGGCCTAACAAGTGATCAAGCAGGTAATATTTCTGTTTTTATCAGTAAAGGTCAACACAACAGTGATGTCAGTTGACCTACACGCTGTGAGAGCTTGACACACAACAGTCGTGGCTCCTCTGTGCGTAGGACAGAGTACGAGCGTCCTCAGCCGGCCCCTCTTCCTCCTCCTTCCCCCAGGCGTCGCTTAAACAAACGCACTAAACTTTAATTACACTGTAAGATTAACATGGATTTTCCTTTTGGGTAAATAATTTTGCCAGTTTCGCCGGTGTTGCAGAAGATTGCGTTATCGTGTCGTTGAACGCTGCTCGGGCCGCCCGCCGCGAGTACGCGAGTGGGCGTGAGAGCTGCTGCTGCTCTGGTTGGGGTGACGTCTGTTTTGTGTGCCAGAGGAGCGTCTGCTTTTTGTTTGGCTTCCTTTTATCTCGTCTCACACTCTTCGTTTCTTATTCTGCAGAACTGATTGCACGTCAGAGGGGAAAAAAAACCCACTCACTGTAATTAGATGGCCTGTTGCGGGGGTGTGTGTGAGGGATTACATGTTGGATTACCGCCGTTCCTGCTGTCTGAGCGTCGCCGGTAATCCACGGCGTCTCCTCCAGGAAGAAAACCGCGCTTCGTTTTGGCGTCAGCGAACGATCGCGGCGTCTTTCTGGCTCGCTGGTGATGATGCGAACGGGTCGAGTTCTGCAGATTTCATGCTGAGTCGGGACTTTTTGAGCGCAGGAGGATTTCAGACCGCGGCTCCTCGAGGAGGTTAAAGGGACACGTGTTGGTAAAAACGACAACGAACGCTCGGCTGAAACTCCGTCGATGATTCTTCCTCGTCATTCTGTTCATTCAAACGCTGTTTTGAAGCCAGTTGATGGATGCCTCTTCTGTTTTAGCGACACTCCAGTAAAGAGGCGGAGTTCGCATTCCGGCAAGTATGGACTCCAACAGCCATGTATCCCAGAATGCATTTAAGACACCGAAGTCGAGGAAGTGACGTCACGAGTACGCTGCCGTTCCAATTGTGGAAAAACCGCACTGCGAACTCCCGTTCTTGGAAGTTTCCAAGTTTCCAAGTCCGAACTTCAGAAGTTCGGGAGTCGAACTCTTTGAGGTAATTTACCTCAAAGTGGAAACAGTTGACGGTCAGTCGCGGGACGCAGATGGTAGAAAATTCCAGCCAACCGGCGATGAGTTAAAGACGTTGTTAGAACAAGGGTGTTAATCTGTATTTTAGTGCGTTAAAAGTGCGTTTTCGGGCTGTTGGTTGATGTGACTTCTGGTCTGTCGATGAAGTGCAGCTTTCCGCACATCTGCGCAGGCCTCCTTGGAGTAAACAGGACGCTGCCCCTGAGATTTAAACGCAGCCGAGTTTAACTGCGGCTTTAAAAACGCCTCATCAAACCTTTAACGACTGCTCCTCGTTGGTCAAACTCGCTGCACTCGAATTACACTTATAAAACCGGGACCCGGCACAGTTTCACAGCGGCTACAAACTCCTCTTCATCAGAACTCTTCGGCGGGCAGCAGGGAGAGAAAGAAATCCACCTGTTTAATCGGACCGAAGCTCGCCGGCGAAGAGGAGCGACCGCTTCTTCGGCCCTGAGCGGCGCTCCGGGCGCGGAGGCGCCGACACGGCCGGCAGGCTCCCCCGCGCGGCGCCACAAATCTAACAAAGTGTCCCTTAAACGGCGCTGATAGAGCGACCCGTCGAAGGGGGGGGGGGGGGGGGGGGCCCGGCTCACCACCATCACA
>JASSRZ010031898.1:0-21149 GCA_032164315.1 Malacoctenus gilli | reverse complement strand
ACACACACACACACACACACACACACACACACACACACACACACACACACACACACACACACACACACTCTGCATGTACAGTTCACACTCAGCTTTGATGGTGCCGCTGCGGCCAGCAGGAGCAGCAGAGCATCAATAATACAAAGAGCTTCAGAGATGGAGACATCCTGGGCTCAGACAGCGTGAGCAGGGAGGAAGAAGTGGTCGAGGATCTGCGAGTCACTGAAGGCTGATGAAGACGTTCTGGGTCTGAGGCGAGCGGCAAGACACAGATCTGTCTCGGAGGTTTTGCTCCTGTACAACTCGTCTTTCCAATTCTTTCAAGGAAGTAACAACAACGGCTAAAATGGGACAGATCTGAAAATAAGAAAAGGGGGAAGCCTGTCGGATGAATAATAAAAGCGTGGAAGAGGAAGAAGGTGAAAACAGGAACTCCCTGGAAATGAACTTCATGTGCATTCTTTAGTGTCTGGGTAGCACGTCGGACTCGCATCCAAGCTGAATCATAAGGCAACTCTGAACAGAAAGCATCACCATCACGGTATTAATACAGAAATGGACTCGATGCTGAAGATTGCACTTATGATTACAATGATGTTGCGTAACCAGCTGAACACTGTAAACAACATCTTATGCAACTTTTGTTTGTGTCGTTGTTGGAGACCCTTGGTCAGAGTGTATATACACACTTTCTCGGTTCTGTGGTCTTTTAATCAGACGGTCAGGACTACCAAAAGGCAGAATCAACCACAAAAGGTGGCCAGTCAGAGTGGAAGCACACAGATGAATCTATGAAACAAATGATCATCAGTGAGATTTGGCTGTTTTGAACTGCTTTGTTTGCCAAAAAAAAAAAGCAAAACCCTAAAAAGAATTGTTGTAACCTGCACAATTTCCTCCAAACTGTCTCTGTATCTCCTGAAACAAGATGCCGCACATGTAAATGTTTAAATATAATAAACCGAGCAGCTGCTCGTTGTTTACCCATAGGAAGAGGAGACAACTGGTCAACCAGAGTCCGAAATCTAGTGTCATCCCGGTCATTGGGCGAGTAAGTTTAAAGAGAGCTCAAGAAATACACTTGCACAATATAAAGATACACACCTGCTAACAAAGACAGTATTGTGTAAGCAACACTTCCCCTTACATTGTCTGTCCTTGAATCACCCAAAGGACACGTCTCTCTCTTTCAAAGTCCTAACTTGCTGATTCTCATAACCTCTGCTGCACCGTGAGTCGCTACTGTCTTCATTTTCTTCAAGCACTTTGAAAGAGTCACAGGGAAAAAAAGAGGAATGTATTTCTACAGGCAGGGCCGCATGAGTAAACACACCAGTAGGTGCTGTGTAAAGAGAGAGAGAAACAATGAGAGAGAGAGAGAGAGAGAGAGAGAGAGAGAGACTGAGGGGGAGAGAGAGAGAGAGAGACGTTTATATGCGAGTGTGGGCAGAAGTTTGGCTTGCTGCACTAAACTGCATACCCACCCACATCACTTCCCAGCCCCTCTGCTTGAGCTCATTTCCTCCAAACAAGTTCAGCTCTGTGACCACCTAACTGTGTGTGGCTGCTGAACGTCGAGCGACTAATTAGAAAATCGGAGAAACAAACTGAAACGCACCAGAATAGCGCAAGATGTTCGCAGGCCTGCCAGACTGCCTGTATTTAATTATGCCCCCAGTTGTCGTTATAAGAAACCGAGTTCTCATTAAGGTAATTTGAAGTAAGAGACGTTGCCACGCATGAATCTGTAGACATGGCATAAACATTCCACACAATCATTATAAAAGTACATTGCTAAACTGCTAATTAAATGGAAAATTTAAAAAAAGATGCTAATAAACGTTTCAGAATCGATCACCTTCCACCAGGTCTCAG
Organism: Malacoctenus gilli; assembly: GCA_032164315.1. Classification (NCBI taxonomy): domain Eukaryota; kingdom Metazoa; phylum Chordata; class Actinopteri; order Blenniiformes; family Labrisomidae; genus Malacoctenus; species Malacoctenus gilli. The sequence goes on along the minus strand of JASSRZ010031898.1, from coordinate 19,274 downwards.
CTGAAGAAATTAGCATGTTAATCAATCTCATCAGTAATGGCAGACAAGAAATACAGTGGCTTGAAAAAAACAACAACAAAAACCTGCCGACAGTGTAAACATGCCATATTCAATTTCATCTCACTTACTCAGATGCCGAACAACAACCGCAGTGAATCTGACCTATTTCAATTCAGTCAATTACCGAGCACGAGAAGCATCACACATCGCTGAGCCGTCACGCTGCCAGAGGAGATTGTTCTGGTCCGGCGTTGACATCTCAATAGAAATCCAGTTGATGATACTGAGATCACACAGACAACTTCGGCATCACCAAAGTCTTGGTACATGCAACCAGTACGTAACAGGGAGATGGCTTGATGCTGCGGAAAGCTCCCCTGAGATAAAACAATGTCTTATTGTGAAAATCCACACAGCCCTGTTCAAAGCTTCAGAATAATGTCAAATGCACTGAGTTTGGCAAAAGCACTCAAACCACTCAAAGGTATTTATGTGTTGCACAATGAAGTCATCAAAATGCTGCATTTGCAACTGAAGCAGGAAAAATAACAGAGCAAAATTAAAGGAATACAAAAAGTGGCAAAGGCCGCTGTCCAACACGCCACCGACAATTAGCATTTGGTCCCTCCTCCTCCTCCTCCTCCTCCTCTGCGCTCCCCCAAATTCTTCCCGGTCAATGAACCAAACCCATGTTTTGTCTTGCGTCCAACACACATACACGCGGGCACACTCACACACACACATCCTCTGCGTGGCCTCTCCCTTTCCTCCTTGTGATTACCTCGGGGTTTGACAGCTGGCGAGCTGGGCGGCGTGTCGTTGTAGGCTGGGGAGAGGTAGAGGTAGCTGGCATTGACTCCTTGCTCAAAGTCAAACGGTGAGTGGTATTCCTCCAGAGGCTCCATGTTCACGGCTTGCTGAGGGCTGCTGCTCAGAGCGACTACCTCCTCCTCGCCGCCGCCACCGCTACCTAAGCAGAGTGCTGATTGTCTGCATGTGATCCAGGCGTGTAGTGGTTGTGCCTACTTGTTTACAGCTCCCTGGTCTCTTGAATGCGGTGGGAGAAAACGTACTCAAATGTCCGAGCCCATGCGTGCACAGCAAAAGGAGTTCTGCATGAGCTTGTAAAAAGTTGAAAGGTCAGCAGGAGACGGCCGTTTTCATTTTCACTCTCTGCGGCGGGCCAAAAAAGTTGGAAGCCTTTCTTGCTGATTAATAAGTTACCTGTCCCCTCAAGTAGCTGCCGCAGCAGCCGCGCTCACGCCCTCCCGCTTCCTTTGCACCATAATCCCAAAGGTCAACTGTCAGTCCATCCTTCAAGCATCCGTTTGCGCAATCACTGTCTTTCCCGGAGGCTAGCCCCTGTTAGCATCGCTGGTGCTGCCGCCATATCGCATGACGCTCCAGTTTCGATGGTTTCTGGTCCCTCTGCCAATTCCCATCCTCCCTCACGTTCCGTCATCCCGCCTGTCATCCAAGGAGGAAATAGGAGAGGTCCCATTTGTGTGGGCAGGTCATGTGGTGTGCGTGTGTGTGGTGGTGGGGGCGCATTAGATGAAAAGCATAATCTGCAGTGTCCCAGATTACAGCGGAGCGCTAATCCAGGGTGGCCAGTCCAGCTTGAAGCAGCAGTAATGCTAGTCAGATAGAATAGAGAGGAGAGGGTGCCAGAGGCTACGCCGTGCATTGTGGATGCACTTGAGGGAAAGTGCTGCGTGAACGTCCATGTGCCACTGTGTGTGTTCATACTGTGTGTTTATCACTGTGAGGTCACAACCAAGAACATCTACTCAACTAAGAGCCCCCACAATGTATAATCCCCACTTTCAACCAATCCATTCACTCTGAATCTGGCAGTATTTAGCATTGTGTCATATCAAACTATGCAGCTCAGAGACTCAATGTATTTACAGGCTGAGGAGAGAATCAAGGCTGAATCAAGAGGAAAGGGATAATTACTCAAAGTTTGGAGTAGATTTGTTGGATAAATTCCTCACATGGCCACACCAAACCTTCTTCTTTACATGGTAAAACACATAAAAGCAAAGAATCCACGTTAAAAACCCTTCATATAAATGGTGATAGTTCACTCTGAGTTGTCTGCAGCTCTCTGCAACTGCCATTCTTCTCTTGTAATGCGCCAGACAAGCATGTTTGCATGATCCTCTTCAGGAAATACCGCACATTAAGAGAGAAGGACAGGCACTGTGTCCTGGAAGTATTGAAGCAGTGGGGGATGAATTCCACTCGCAACTGGGTTGAGCAGACAAAAAAAAAGTTCTGTGTGCAAAAATGCACGATAGATCCAAAACAATCTGACAAGTTCTTGCTGATATAAAGAGGCATCAACAAAAGACAGAGAGGAAGGCGACACTTCTAAGAGAGGAGACAACCTGCTCTATGACAGAAAGACAGAGCATACGATCAGATCAGGCGAGAGACAAGGTGAAGAATCACAGCTCAGAAATACAATGGTACTTGTACATGTAATAAAAATCGAGGTGCAGAGTCTTTAGCTCTGGTTTAAACTGTTGCTACTCTGCATCATCCACAAATGTGCTCAAAGGCTCTATCAAGAACCAACAGCACCCAACTTCATCCACCCAAGTCCATCTGCACACTACTCCAAAAGGTCCCAACAGCCAGCAGGCCTTCCTACGTCACCACGTTATGACTTTCATCCTGTAACTCTCCTGACCGGCAGATCCCCTGATTCCACAGACGCTGGATTCATGTGACACCTATTTGAGAAGAAATTGTCAAAACAGCTTGAACTGGATGAAACCTCGAGCCTCACAATCACAAATTGGCCAAGTGAACAGGGCTGGCTGCAGTGTCCTCATGGATCAGAGCGTTTGACGCATGATATCTGAATTATGAAGCAAAACAGGCGAGGACGCCGACAACAACCAGAGCTGCCTGTTCCACTGTAAGCAGGAACAAACAGCCATCTTAAAGTGGTTAATGAAGCACAGCGTGAGATCAATTACCTTCCTATTCAAGGCATACCCTGTCACATGATGAGTCTGAAACTGGAATCATGAGACAGGGATGATTGTGGATGTGTCGACATTGACCCGCCAAGTTCTCATGAGACGTGCATCATAGGAACAGTAAGGCAGGCGTGGAGGGAGCAGACAGAACAGACAGTGTACATGTGGCTCTGCTGCAGCAGTCTCTGCCTCACTAATACACGCAAGTTTTCAGAACAGGACATTTCGGACAGCGTGCTTTTCTTGTCCTCTTCTGAGAAGTAGTATAAGTTTTCAAAACCAAATGTTCTGAACATTTGTGAGACACATTTACAATCTGGATGGCTTTGTGATACTTCCTTCCTTGTGATGGAGCCCAAACAGACTCTTTTGGCGTCACTCTAAAAAAAGCACACTTTTAAAGGTAGGCCGAATCACAAGCGAAACCTTACAGTTATTTATGATTATCCAATGATAGACCCACTGTGCTCCATTTGACAGCGGCCCCTGAAGTTTCTCTCCGCGGTGTCATGTGGGACCATATCAGAGCTGCCAGGCAGGTGAGAGCACAGCTGGGCCAAATCTCACAGGTTAATGAAACATTCTCTGTGAAGCTGAACTGAAAGCAGAAGAGTTATAAGGCCTCCCAGAGTTACGACGAAAGCCTTCTCGATCACATTTATCCTTATTCGATAAATACTTTTGAGCCACAACACGTACGCCACACAAATATTAAATCGGCTGTTTGTTATCAAATGTATATGACCTGAACTTGTTTTCGTCACCACCTCTGCTTCTCACTTCTTGCTGTGAACCTCCTAAAGTACCAAAGTAGCAAAGAATTTGTTTTTTTTTAGAAAGACCCATTTCTTTGGTTCCTTTCAAATTCACAGCTTTTTCTCCCCCTGGTATCAAAATGCTATCCTCCTCTGACAATTCAGATACTTGCCTTCACTTTTACAGGTGTTTTTTTTTTAAAGGCATTTTACAATGTGCAGCAAACCTCATCGCCAGGACAATAACCAAATATTCACTGATCAAATCATGCAGAACACTGGTGAAGACCAAATCGAATGACGAAGTGGAGCGGGTTGAAAAAACATATCCATATTTCCGTCTCTTATTTCGTAAGTGCAGTGACAAAATTCTCATATTGAGACATTCTAATGAAATTTGCCCTGTCAACCAACTTTGAAGCACAAAAACATAAGAGATCAAATTTTTGGGAGAATATGATTTCGCTCGGCTAAACGCATTTCCAGCTTGAACAAATCAGCCCAAGATTGCTGGAGGGGCCGTTTTCTCAGAGAGACTTCCTCTAATAACTAAAAGCACTCAGTCGTGCCTCATAGAAATCTAATAAGGCAAAAACGTTGCCCACTGCTCACCATCAATCTCATTAGAGAGGCGAATTGAAAAACAAGATCGGACTGGGCCATTTTTTAACCGATTTGAGGCAAAGCCATGAGTTCCTGTTCAAGAAGCAGAAAATGGTCAAAGCAAATCAGAACAAACAGAAGTACAAAAAGAGGGTACTTCCATGTTATTGTCGAAGAAAAAGTTTAAGTTGGAGAGCATTTGACACTGACCCAGAACAACACTCCTGAATAAGAAGGAATTTACCAAGTGTACCAAGTGAAGGCTGGCATTTCACAGCCCAAAATGAAACACAATATTTCCACTGGAAGCAAACACAATAATCCATCAAGTTATCCCTAAACATTATACAGCCTGAATTTCATGCAGGTCCCCGGAGGCTCTATCAAATATCAGCTACTGACCTACAAGCAAAAGGAGCACGTGGGAACAAAAGTCACAAACAGAAAACTTCACGTAACTGTGGAAAAGAGGGGCCACAAACATTAAGTTTGTAACCCGAAACACGACAGCAGGAGACCATCAACCTCTGGAAACACCAGGAACTGACTTTTTTCCACAGTTTAAAATTGGAGTTTAATGAAATGTAGCAATGAAAAAGAAGAGAAAAAAAACAGAAAAATGTCCAACAGTGCAGTTTTGCGGGACCTTTCTCGGTCTGAAATACTGACGCAGGTGACGCTGACAATGACCGCAACTAAAAAGTGTGCAGGTACGCTTAGTCGCAGATGACAGCTGCCATGGATACCTGCATAGAAGTGTGGCATTGAAATGAATTTATCGGTCTGTTGTCATGGCAGCATTATTATAGAAAAGAACACATTCATCCCATACAGCAAAGTGATTCAATACCAGGTGAAAAGGGTTCACTCATGTTGATCACTCTGAATCGCCTTATGGTGAAATACTGCTGCATAAACTTCCCTTGTCAGACATCGACAACCTGATATGAACAAAATCCAAACTATAAACCTGTGACTGGTTACTTCTGGGATCTACAATCCAAATGCTAGAGTTGTTGTGCTGGTTCCTTTTAGAAACATTATGCAGACATCAGGAAATTACTTTTGTGAAACCTGGGGGAAGAAAAAACCTGTTGAAATGAGGTCAGAACCTCTTTACCTAACATCGCCTGGAGGTGAACAAATAAACCAGCTAATTCCTTCTCTCCACTTGGGCTTCATGGTTTTTTATGTGCAAATAAAGCAGCGTTTTTGATCAACTTGCAAAGGACCTGCAAGTCTGACTGCTGCACATTTCAGTTTTCCAGGACTACTGCAGAAATGCCTGCACCTGCAAGAGAAGCCGTTGCAGTCATAAAATACAGGGATGTAAAGGAGTGCCACTGTGAATGAGTGTCTGACAGGAAGGGAAACATGCAACGAGAACACAGGATGCAGGAGTGACAAGTATGCTCACTCAGGTTCCAGGTCTGTGGTTCGCACTCTCAACTGTGTCCGATTTTGGCAGTTTGACTTCAAAATCCAACTTTGACTCAGAAGGGGGAGCGTGCTACTGTCAGAATACATGTGTGCACTTCTTTCACAGAGCAAAAAGAGAAGAATCAGAGACAAACTGAAGACATTATCACACAAGTGACAAAACTTGTTTAGAGGAGCCTAAACTTTTAGTTCAGGCACAAGTTTTTGTTAAGGAAACACGTTTGTCCATGCTCCCTTCACTGCACGTTAGATTATTTCCCCATTGTGTTCAAAACTACACAGAAAGAGAACTTCCTCTTTAGTTGTCACTGAAGCATCTCTTCTGCAGGTAAATGCTGAAACAAATGCTTAACAAAATCTTCGTCCTTCCGTGAGACTTTTCCCAACAGTGACAGTAATGTGATGGATTTCAGAACGATGTACTTTCGTCTGATGTCCAAGCGTTGTTATAGAGATTAATAGAAATACTTTATTCCAACTTGAAAAGTAACATATGTTCCCAACAACCAAGGCAGAAGGTTAGCTGCGTTGCTAACTTTCAAAAGAGAGAAAAGTGCTTTAAAGAGCAGCGGCAAAGACACCGACACACTTCAGAAAGTTATTTACCTTTGTCTGCATCCTCCATTGTGTGATCGGACGTTGTTTCTGCCGGTTTAATGTCCAGAGTCTGCAGGTTGTCCATTTCCCTGTTCTCTGATCTTCCTGTTCTCTCCCTCATGTGGTTGCCAGGCAGCGCGCCGTGCGGGGTGGGGCTCTCCGTGACGTCAGCACGCACCAGTGTAAACACAGGCAAGCACGTGGATTGAGTTTTCCACCGTCAACAATGCTTGACAAAAAAGGGCACGTCATTTGTGATTATAGACGCAAAAAATCTGGTTTATTTGAATCATATATGGATTTAACAGCCCCTGCGTCACATTTCTATCAGCGGGCTTTTATTTTGTAGCATTCTTTTGAAATGTGAAGCTGCTAAAACTGTGAAATTGTCACATAAAAGTTTGACAGGAGGGTAGTTGAGTAACAATACGATAAAATACAATCAAAATGTTAATTTTTGGAGACGTTTACACCGACAGAAAAAACAAGATGTGTTTTTTGAGGCCAAAACTCTCACTGGTCATTGTCTCTTCTCCCTCTGCAAGGTTATGTACACTTTGATTTTCAATCTGGGACAAAAAGCCTCTATTCTGAAGCTGAGAAGCTCAACCCATACCCTTAGCACAAGACGTAAAGTTCAACAGTTTTAAAATTGAATCAAAAAATATTTACAATGGATCTTGTGATGCTTTTTTGCACAGATTGATAGCTTCACCTGTTTTCTGCCTGTTTTCTTTCATACGATTGCTCAGTCTCTCACTTTACATCATTTGAGTACTTCTTGCTGAGTGAAAAAACAAGACACTTCTGATACACACTGGTGTCAAACCAGTGTTGGATTGGTGATTAACTTATGTGCACTTCACTCTGTCCCGATCAATATATTTTGACACAGTTTAGTTCAATAAACATGGTTTATTGGTTCGACTCCATAATTAAATTGTCAAACAAATAGAGGTCTGAGGTGATTGTTTAACAGAGTATTTATTAGTTGATTTTGTTCAGACCTGTTTGTTCACGTTTCTCTACCTTTTCTAGTCTTCATTTAAAGATCAAGACTTGGGTGAACTTTTCAAAGAAGAACACCCTGAAATTTACCCTCAAGTTGTCTTGCTGTTTTTGTTTTTTTACTGTAGGAACTTCTGAAGTCACTCTTATATCCTTTGTAATATCCAGCTGATCATTTGAGTGCCTGCAGTTCCAGAGCAATGGGCTAAATAGACACACTAATTGCGCCCACCATGTTTTATCCCCCCTTTGGGAATCTACCCATTACAGATGGATATACAACCCCTCCTCCGTGTCGTAATCAAAACCTGGGTTAAATCCCACTCTTGTTCACACGCTGCGTGCAAAGCCCTTAATTGGACAGCTCTGAAACTATACACCCAACTATGTCAAGCGTCACACTCGAACACACGTTGGATGCGAACATGAAAGAGTGCCACCTACTGGCCCTAATATTCACCACAGGGAATAGGAATATGTTGAAAAGAGAGAAAAAAAAATCATTTTGTGGTTTATAGCAACTCTTTGGTCGGAAAAACGACCGTTTGTTATGAATTATGTCCACTTTCTAAGATATGAAACCTGTTTTTAAATACAGGATTCGATTCGACTCAATTATGAGAAAATCCTGATATTACTCACGTTCATTTCAACTGATAGATGTAAAGTTACATACTGTTTGTACTGATATTCAATACATAAAATCAAGAAAGACGTGACACCGAATACCATTTGATATTACAACGGAAATTAAAATATTGTAATAATGTTTTAGTGATTCAATATGGTGTAAACTCTCGAGCTTAACATTTTAGCTCAATAAACACTAAAATTATTATTTTTTTCTTCATTCTGATTAGCCTTTAAGTAAGCCAAATATAATCCAGGGGAAGAGAGTAGCAACAACGTGTACATCTGTCATAATAACTTTATTAATCTATTTTGTCGTAAATTATTCCTTAATACTTACGTACATATATATTTTATTCAATATTGTTTTATGCATCACATTTCCAAAAACTACAAATTTTATTGACATTTATTCTGTACTTGATTAAAACCGCCAAAGCTTTTTTTTTTAACTGTCACTCTATTTTTGTGTTGGTTTGTAATAATAATTATTCTTGCGTTATAAAGTTTGTATCTAGCAGAGTGCTCTGGTTTGACTGCAGGCTTCTATCATTGTAATGGTTACCCCGCTTAGCGGGAGGGCTAAAGTGTGGCACACAAGTCGACATTAATGGACTGAGAGAACAAGCAGCGTGAAAAGGATGAAAAGCATGCGGAAAATGGGTGCAGCTTTTAAACACAAAAGCCCCTCGCTGATCCAACAGCACCCCCATCTTCCTTTAAAAGCCGCCCCCTCCCTCTCCAACCCCCCTTTCGCTGGTCGAGGTGCATTGTGGGGAGGAAAGTCGTTGCCATTCGACCTCTGCGGGGCCTGCGCGGACGCAGCGAGAACCCTGAAATTCATTATGCGTTTAAAACCTTTATTTATTTCCGCATAACCTACATACTCTCACCGGGAGGGCCAGGCGGAGAAAAGAGGCGACGACGGTCCATCTCTTTCGGAGGATACATCGCTCACAAGTACATTATTCTGCTGTCGGGGGAGGATACTGTTGAGAAAGTGAAGATTCAGATATATATTGCGAAAAATGTCCGGTGAGAGAAACCGCAGGTCGCTGGCTTTCCGAGGAGGTGGATTAGCTGGGTTAACGGGTTCCGGCGGTATCGGTGGGGGGAACTGTAACAGCTGGGAGGCCCCGGCCTGTCAAGACCGACATTTTAACGGGAACAGGCCGGATCAAGAGGAGGACAGGGATCTGGGGGCGAAGGGACCGTCGCAGCGGAGAGGAGTGGAAGGCGCTGGGTCTGTCAGCGACAGCACGGAGCCCGAGGCGGAGGAAGAAGAGGACCCGGAAGGGGGCAGCTGGGCAGCCGGGGACGGCGACGATCGCGTCGGCGCGGTGGAAGCGGAGAACGGCTCCAAAGAGGGGAGTAGCTGGACTGAGGGGAACGGTCCCAGCAGCGCCGACGGCCGGGATTGTGGAAGCGGCGTGAGGGGAGGAGGCGAGCCGGGATCCAGGAAATCTGGGGTAGAGATGAGACCGCAGACGCTGCTTCAGAAACACTCGCTTTTCCACGCTTCGTGGTTGCAAGAGTTTCCATGGCTCAAATTTTGCCAGGAGACGGGACTCATGTCTTGCTCCTGGTGTCACAACATTGCCACTAAAAACAGCGACGAGCTTGTCAAAGGGAGTCGCAACTACAAGCGGGCCTTGCTGCTGAGACATCACCTGTCTTCTGAGCACGGGAGAAATGACCCCACCAAACAGGTAACGTTAGCTCCGCTTCGTGACGCTTCCTCGGAGCACGTAACATGAAATACCTGCCTGACTAATGCCAAACCACACCTCATCGTTTGCGCTGCGTGTTCAACTCGCACGCAGTTTCAGCAACTTCTCGCTACGGCAGCGGCATAAAAAAAGAGGGCTATTACTTAAGCTTCACAATCCCCTTCCTCTAGCTAATTAGTTAGCATCGAGCTGCTAACCCGTGCTAACGACTAGCCTAGCTTTCGCCAAGAAGCCCCGAAGCGCTGCCGTTTCGCCGAGTGTAGGTGGCCGTTGGCGGCGGTGGAAAGCCCCTCGCGAGGCTCGGCGGTTACTGGGGTGGCAAATGTGAACCACCTATGAGTGTGGCTGCGACGAATCCTTTGGATCCGTGCGAAATGTCAGACTGTCCACTCACCAGCCAAGTTTACAGGCACAGACCTGTTCCTGTACGACACCTGCTAGCGACTATACACACCCCCGGAGGCAGTTTCTGTGAAGGATGAATTGCACGTCGCTTTATTTTGGAATCGCCTTGAAGTGGAGACGATGGTGAATACGTCTGATGTTGAGACACGTTATTGTGCGCGCGCTGTACAAAACCCCACTTTTGTTGCATCAGCAAGAGGTCTTTATTGCTAGCTTGCTAGAGGTCACACAATGGCAAGGGCTCGACCCTGGCAGCCTTTGGGGAACCGCACCCCTTCCCAACCCCCCGCCTCTCAAGCAGCTCTGCCGCCTCGCAGTCCCGGGTGACCTCTGGCGCATTTCTTCCTCTCCCACCGCCTCCCTTCTCCTCCTCCTTCTCCCTTTAGGGAGCTAAATTAGAGGCATTGTGCGAGAATGACCCCCCAAAATCCATAGCTGGTGTCATTTGCAGCGCTGGACAAGAGGAGGAGAGTAAATCATGCTGCCCGGCATGTTGCCCACAGCCTGACAGCTTGCTTGCCCAGAGGCAACCTTTGAAAAGGCTTGAATGAGTAAAATATGTCAGTATTCAAATGACACCGTATCACCCAAGTCCCTCATCTGCATTTTTAGATCAGTTGGTTTCGTTATTGATGTTTAGTAGATCTCATGTTAAGTGGTAAAGTCTAAAAATCACGTTATTCAAACTCGATCTTCCTCCAACAACTGTTCCGCAAGGTTTGCGTTGGTTTCTATACCTTCTGTTATATTGAAACTTAAGAAATGAATCTCTTGACACAGGGGAAATGCGACTTTATTGATGTGCGTGATGTATTGTTATTGGTTCATTATAATTATTGCTATGTGGGCAACACCTCTTGTCTTGCGGTGACCTCGTAAAAACAGGGAAGGCACAGTTGCTGTGTAATATGGTGTCAAAGGGCAACCCTCCCGTCAGTCTCGTATTGGGGGGGGAGAAACACTTACTGACTTACAGTTCCTAGTACACCGCAATATCCTTCCTCATATTCTCACAATGGTCTGTGCTGTCATGAGAATTAAGAGCGGGATGCTATTTGACTCTAATTTGTGCGCGAAGAGGATTTCACTACTACATTTAGTCCCTTCCTTTTGTACACGCCATCTCTAATCACAATGACTTAAAGTGATCCACTAACTTGTACACATCTCTAATTGGTAAGGAGAGGAGAAGGAGTGGATTAGGGGCTTGGTGTGGCTTTTCCCTAGCAACAAAGACCCCAGACACTGTGCCGAGAGGTTATCCAGGCCATCCGCTCAGAGGAGGATAGAGCTGGAAAGAAGTCGCATTGCCGCATTATTGGATATGATTTCAGTCTGATTTCTCTTAAGTCATTTTTTTTGTGTTTCAATATTCTCCTTTTCATGTTCAGCAATTTAGTATTTATCTTTCGAGCCAGTCCTCTGTATTAAATCTCTAATCTTCGTGCATACAGTACTGTTGAAATAGAGAGCAGCACTGTAAAGAAGTCTCTATTGTGAGGCAGTACATTAAAGAGGAATTATGGTGTTATGAGGCAACGTCTTGTTCGGTTCACCCATTCCTGATGTTAGTCAGGCCTCTGCTGCATTTGTTGAAGCTAACTCAATTACCCCGAGCACACCAGTGCAGCTGTGGTAAATGTGGGTATCCTTGGAGAAGGGGGCTGTTGTCCTTAATTCACTAGATGCAATCTTGTGCTTAGATTGTTTCCTACGCTGGTGAAAGGTCACAGTACAGCAGAACTAGACCACTGGCGTTTCTCGAATCAGATCTAATACATTACTTAATGCAAATGACATCTTCTGAAATGTTTTCCTCCCCGATCGGAGGTCAGAACGGCCCGCCGTTTAACCGACAGCCTCGCTGAATATTTCCGCTTGACGAAAAAATGTTGTAACTGACGTATAGAAAGGCAGTGCTGTAACTGTAGTTTGAGTAACCTACATACCGCTGTGGTTCATTGTACGATTTACACACAAATCTGCTTTTGGTTTCAGTTCTCTTCCCCGAAGCGTCCTTCGTGGTTCTTCTGGTTATTCAGTACACATTACAAACAAACCTTGCTCGTGTCTCTACAGAGTCACTCTGAAATGAAATGAAGGTATGTTCAATTCAGGTCAGGAAAAGCCTGATAACGTCAGATCAGATGTTGGATCTTTTGCCTGTTTGTTTTTGTGGCCAAGCAAACGCTACACTTTTGTCACTGTGTCAATCTGCCTGTAGTTTAACAGCTACAATTTTACTTTTTTGCACACAAAAATTGAGGCGCTGTCGCGCAAACACCAAGCTCATTGTTAGGGAGTCTTTCCAAATGGGGAAGCGAACCCACGCATTGCGGCCTTGTCCCTGGCAGATAGATGGGATGTTTATTGGGGGCCACAGGTCAGGGAAACGGGTGGGGTGGAGCCTGAGGGAGAATTCCTCTCGTTGATTCTGCCAGCGACAACCCCCCCAGCTTTTTAGCATTGTTAAGCAGCAGGGAGACACTCGGCACAGCCCTCCCACACCTTGGGCCAAACGCACACTGCGGTATTGTTCCAGCATCTGGGGACAGACGGGTTGGGTGAGTCGAGGGGGGCCGCGTGAAGGATACAGTAGATGTGGGGAGTTAGGGAGAGACGAGTGGAGATGGCTTCAGGGCTGGGCTGGGCCGGTCATGGGACTTGAGTGATACTGAGTAGGGGGGTGTTTGAGTGAGGAAGGGGGGGGACCATGTGTGCCTAAAAGGTAAACAAAATCTGGCTCCAGTGGGTCATTATGTTGCATGGGGACTCTGTTGTATCACATGATCTTTTCGAGGTGTGTCTAAGTGTTTGTCATGGATCTGATGGCCTGAGGGCTTTGCGGTTTGTTTGGGTTTGTGGTTTACTCTGTTTAAGCGCCCTTTTTTTTCTTCTCTAACTTGTTGCATATCTTGACTTATTTCAGTGCAACAATAAACTTGAATTTATGGGCATCGTGGTTCGTTTAATCCACCTGTAAATCAGCCGTTACTGGCTCCTCACTGCAGTTTAAAGTCTGTGTTTTGACCTCGATCAAAGGATTCCTCGGTCTCAGCACTCTTTTGGATTTTGCACTCTTTTTCTGACTTTCATATTTCCACCGCTGCCATCTCTGGCTCAAATAAAAACCCAGCCACGTCATGAGATGGGGGTGGGGTGGGGACGTGTTGGGGGAGCCAATATTGTCCCCACATTCTCGCTTGGCTCAGGCAGGTTTTTGCCTCCAGCATCTGCTGTGCAGGGTTCATCTGCTGGTTCTCTAAGCTCCCAGCTCACACGTGGCACATCTGGAGAAAGGATGATGCTGCGGATGAGGCCAGTATAAAGAGACATGCCCTGTACCAGGCTGTCCTAGCCTGACTTCAGTGAACACACACACAGCTGACAAAAACTCAAGTCTGACCTGGAAGTCATGATATCGGGAGGTATTATGGCTTCAGAAGCATGAGGGGAAAACACATATGTCTAAAATTGTTTTACTACATACCTGTGGTCAATTTTAAATGTTTATCAGAAGGTATATTCTCGTATTAAATCATCAATAAATGAAGAGTAGATAAAGGTTTAAAACTGGACAGGAACAATCAAAGATGAAAGCATAAATCAGTGGCTCTTGCTGTGAAAGCTCTCCTGCCTTTCACCACTCCAATATATTCCCCCATAGTACTCAACATGATGACCATGTCCCTCCAGAGGCTTTGATGTGTATATCATGGAATAATTTCTCTCCCTCATCTCTCTCCTCATCCTCTTAGCCTCACCCACATGCACCATGGCTCCTTTCTGTGCTTGCAAGTGGGAGCTGCTGTGTAATAAGAGAGTGAGTGCAGAGCCTTTTCACAAAGGCCCACAGTGAGTGGACAATAAGCCTCGGGGAGAACATGGGCTATTGTGCAAGCTAAAATGGGGTGACCCAACTCATTCTCTGTCGCGCTCGCTTTCTGCCCCCCTCTGCTCCACATTTCCTCCTCCACCCTTTTTCCAGTGCTCAAGGTTTGCTCTTTGAATCTTTGCCTCGTAGTCTTAACATTTGCTTTGAGCAAACTGTTCTCCAACCCCTTCTTTTCAAATAAATTCAGCTCTTTTCCTCCATCTCCCCCCCCCACAACTGCCCGGTGCCGCCCTCTTGTCTCTTCACATTTTCTGTCTTTGCGTCCTCCATTAATAGGCAGCCATGTCTATCCTGGCTCTATCTCTCTATCGTTCTGCTTTGCGTTTTATTCTCTCCCATCCCTCCCTGTCTCCATCTCTCCCGCTCCAGCTGTGGCAGAGGATGATAAGCCCCCCTATACTGCTCTGTGTGCCCAGGCTGCCTGGACAAGAGCTGCAGTGTGGAGGGGAGAAGGGGGTGGTGGGTGGGGGCTGGGTGGGGACCTCAGAGAAATGGATTTAATCTGAATTACTCAAGCTGAAACCCCAGCTGTGTGTATGTGTAGGCAGCTTGGTTCCTGTGTGTTTTTGTGTGCCTGTACATGCATGTGTATGCGAGCGAGATGGCAGTGGGCGGGGGCAAAAATGCAGGGCTGGAGCAATGTGAATTATTCTGGATTAGGACATCTGCTCTGCAATTCTAAAATGACCCAGAGATGTATGCCCTGCTTGTGTATTGTGTGGAAAAGCTATACCAACTTGAGCATATTATGAGTGTTCATGCGTGTTGGATTTCTGTTTGCTGGTGTGCTTCATGATCTCGCATGCGTTTTGCTCAGCCTCTCGTGGGTGCCACGTATTTCGTAACCATATGTTTGCGTGTGTGTTTGTATTCTCACTTCAGCACAGTACCAGGACGGTCCATTGCCCCTCGATCCTCCTGTTATGGGGGAGTGGGGTCTGTTACAGGGTAGTTCTGTGCTTTTGCCAGCTCCACTCCCATCCAACACCAGGCTGTGTCCTGCTTTAAACGCTCATCAAACCCTCAACTATGCGCTGTTTTGGCCAACTTCGTTTGGAGGAATCGTGTTGAAAAATGGCATTGTTTTATAGTTTAGAGGTTTGTCAATATATATATTTTGCTAATCTACTTCACTGTCCAAACCTTAAAGAACTGAGAAATATTGCTTGCATATTTTTTTTTTTTTCTTGTGTGGAAATATATTCTCTGTAGCCTCGTGTAATTTTTCAGAGAGTAACATTTGCAATTTTGAGGAGGATTCTGATCAATGGTGTTTTCTTTGGACACAATATTTGAAGCTGCTCAAAGACGAGCATGCACCGGAGGTTCTGGGATGATTTTTCAGAGTGAAACTTTCCATTTTCATAGTTTTTGATGCAACTGAAAGAGCTGAGCCTATGGTGACCTGTTTCTACTTTTTCTGTACTCTTACATACACAAATACGTTCTCGAATTGCATTTGTGCAATTATTTGTTGATATCTTGCTGTGGGTATTTGAGCCAGAACATGTGTAAAGAAACGACAAAATGAGGTCATCTGGAGCCAGAAAGCTTCTCAAGTCTGTTTCGAAAAAGAGGTTTCGATCTTTTCTTTAAGTTTATGTGTTGAAATTGTTTAATTTCCTCTCCCTGGTACCTTGGCTCTTTAGGTTTTACTGCCGAGATGTTTTATTCATTTCCCACATAGTAAAAAAGTAAAGGTCCAGTTTACTGTAAGTGTTGTGCAAGCGTGTCAGAAATTTGCACAACAATGATTCACATTTGATGATGTGTTTTCTCAGCTGATCTTGTGCTTTTCTGGGGAGTCGTGACTTAGTTTTTTTTTTCTTGAGAAATCAAATTCTCCGCAGGACAATGCAGTTCTACACAAACTGGAAGTAGTGCGCCTTCCATTACCTCATTCCCACCTCTCCCTCAACAAAAGCCTGTCAAACCTGTTTTACCTCCAAGGCAGGTGCAGTGCTTTCACACCAGCAACCCAGAGGGTGTATGTACTGTTCTGTAAGACAAGGAGTCATTAAAGGAGCATTGTGTCACTAAATTAGTGTGTGCTTTTAAATTAATCCCCGTCAGTGCACAAACAATAACTGCTTTTCTTTCTTGCTCTCTCTCGCCTTCTTAAAGGAGACTGTGAGGCCCTCGGACAGTGCCAGCCCCTCCACTAACTGCTCAGAGGAAGACTACCGCAACAAGCCCAATGAGAACTCCTACTGTTACCAGCTACTTCAAGAGTTGGACAAGCAGCGCAAAAGTGGCATCCTCTGTGACGTCAACATAGTTGTCTCAGGCCAGGTGTTCCGTGCACACAAGAACATCCTGGTAGCAGGCAGCCGCTACTTCAAAACCCTCTACTGTCTGACCAAGAGTGAGGCCCAGGACCAAGCCACGGTCACGCACCTGGATGTCGCTGCTGTGCAGGGCTTCTCAGTTATCCTCGACTTTCTCTACTCCGGGAATCTGCTGCTCACAAGCCAAAATGCCATTGAAGTGATGTCTGTTGCTAGTTACCTCCAAATGACAGAAGTTGTACAGTCGTGTCGGGCTTTTATAAAGGATGCGCTGAATATCAGCATCAAACAGGAGGCCCCCGATGCCGTAGTCGTGGACTACAACAAGAGGCAGATGGTGGCCAAAGAGGGGCAGCGAGGGCCGGACAGGAAACCGAGCAACTTCTGGGCCACGAGCATCCTGTCAAAGCTGTCAATCAAAGCCAGCGGCCACCAAGGAAAGGAAGCAAACGAAGACGACGACGAAACAGGCAGAGTGAAGGAGGAGTCCAGTGATATAGAAGTGACAGTGGCCGGGGGGGAGGGCTGTGCCCTGGTAACCCCCGGAGCCTCTGGTAGTTGGACCCACAATGACAACTCGTCTGATTCAGCAGAGACCAATGAAACGCGAGCGGCAAGCCGCCAGGCGCAGGTCTTCGTCTGGAACGAGCCAGCCACAGGTGGCACCGCCGCCGCGATAAAGCGAGAGGCACCGGATGCTGCGGCTGGAAGCGGAAGGAGGAAAAAACAGGCCACCACACGTCGTTTTGTCTACAACTTCCCACCTGAGCCCGAAGAGGGATTCGATGAGGGCATGTTCATCCAGCCTTCGGCCTCCTACCCCAGAGAGGACTTCTCCTCGCTCTCTGAAAACGCAGGTAAGACCTGAAGTACCTGATCTGACCTTGACGAATGAACCAGTTATTACACACACAGTTTGGGACCGAATGAAAGCTACTTCTATTAGGAAGTCACGAGCATGAATGATTTGTGTGTGTCTTACTTTGAAACCGTTGGAAATTTCTGTCTTTAAATGAAATACTGATCGGTGTCTTGTGGCTTTTTTGCATGCATGCATCCTTACAAGTTGCATGTTGATGTAGCATCCAACACATCTAAATATAATAATTTTAACACCCAAAAATAACATGTTTTGAGAAAAAAAGTCACAACAAACACAGCAACTGAAACTATCAACCAACATTTTGTCAACACTTTTCTGTGGTGTTTTGAGGCATCGTTCAGGAGAACCTACATCCAAGATGCTACTTTGCTATCTGCTTAATTGTGCGAAACTGGGTCAAAATCTGCTGCTGCTGTGAGCTGGCTTTTATTTATGTCAGATGATTCGCTGCTTTTTGGCTTCACCCTCTCCTGTAATCTTGCTTAAAAAAATTAACTGGCCTTCTTATCGATTTTATTCCTTCTTTTTAGATTCATTTTTTGAACAGTTTAGGTGGTTGTGATTGCCTGTGAGTGGTTCAGTTGAAGGACCTGAAACAGAGGTTGTTTTCAAGCAATGGCCACATAGATCTGAGCTGAGATGTTTGCCCCACTGAATGACTGCAGTGTGATATGAGGCGTGACGCGAATTGTTCCTGTGTTTGTCTCACATGAGCTGTGATAGTCGAGTCCGTTTCTCTACTGGCTAATCTAAAAGTTCAAACTTTAAACTGGGGACTTATCCTCCAACACCCTGTGTGTAGAATTTGAGGTCTTTATTTGTATCCAATCAGTTTATTCACAAGTGAAATC
Organism: Malacoctenus gilli; assembly: GCA_032164315.1. Taxonomy (NCBI): domain Eukaryota; kingdom Metazoa; phylum Chordata; class Actinopteri; order Blenniiformes; family Labrisomidae; genus Malacoctenus; species Malacoctenus gilli. The sequence continues at coordinate 1,196 of JASSRZ010031898.1, read as the reverse complement.
CTTTTCCAGATTGATTTTGCATCAAAATTAAAATCGGTTTTGTTAATTGTAAACACACGCCAGAGTTTTGCTGCTAAGTTTAAACAAGATCGTTGTTCACCTAAGTAAATAATCAGACCTTAGTGTTTTGTGTTTTCGTCTTTGATCATGTCTTTTGTGTAATTGCAAGATCACAATTGTGATGTGAGATTTGGGGGGGTGGGGGGAACCCTTTAATTCTCGCTGGAAAGTTGAACATGTAAACCGTTGTTGAGCAGGGATCTAGTGTTGGTATTGATTCATCCAGTGAAGGGTTCAGTGGGTTTGATGAGTCCAGTCACATGAGGTCATCCGGCTTCAGCTTCTGATCAGCTGTTGGCAGCAGAACTCCGGTTTATGTGAATGATCTTTCAGCGTTTTGTGACCTCTCTGTTTGTGCCAAACACGTGACCTCCTGATAGGTAATAGCAGCTCGCTGAGGGGAACTCCTGCGTGGTGAATAGTTTCCAATTCAACCTTTCCGCCCTGCTCTCACACCTTCAGAGCAGGATGATTTGTCTGTCAGGCTTTTGACCATCTCTTCATAGCTAAGTGAGTCACTCTCATTTGTAATCACCTCTAATCAGAGCGGTTGACGCCCAACCAGAAAAATGTGTCGCTCCATTTTTGCAGCTGACATTTATTGCATAAATACTTTAAAAAGATGTTTTTTGAATAGCTAACAATTGAGTCTGACTTCTATTTTTCATTTTGGATGTGTCTCGACTGCAAAAAATAATTTATGTCCTCCATGCGAAGGTTGGCACGAGCGTTGGATCCCTCTGACCTTTTAAGTGGCTTTTGCACCCTCAATCAATTTCCCAATCCTCTTTTTCTTTGCTTGATGAAACCTTCCCGCCTCTCCTCTCTCTGTTGGTACCATCCCCTCTCTATCTCTTAATCTATCTACTGCTCCATCCAACCATCCTCTCCTCTCCACATACCGAGCTGTGTGCTCCTGGTAATCTCTTCTTTTAGCTGCAGCCTTCTCCTTCTGTTAGTCCCATTAGGGCCGTTCTCCATGTAACCATAATGATATCGCATATTAAGTGGAGTGTTATGGACGCGGGGGGGAGGGGTGTGTGTAGAAATGGAGAGCTACATTCTGTGTGTGTGTGTGTGTGTGTGTGTGTGTGTGTGTGTGTGTGTGTGTGTGTGTGTGTGTGTGTGTGTGTGTG
>JASSRZ010031877.1:0-19601 GCA_032164315.1 Malacoctenus gilli | reverse complement strand
TAATTAATTGGCGCCTTGTGATAAGCGCAGCACTTTTGCAACAGTGTGTTCGGGTGTGTGTGTGTGTGTGTGTGTGTCCACATCCAGCGGCTCACAGCCGGCGCTTGAATGTCTTCCAGCTTTTGCAACATCTTGCATCTTTTTCCAATAACAATATTGAGAGAAGCTGCACAATCATTTCTAAAACAGCTTTTCTGGAGCGGCCTCAGTCCGGACATTTTCGCAGCCTCACTCCTCTGATTGGGAAACTCCTTCATTTCTTTCGGACTGTACGACATGTTTTAGTGTTAATGTTCCTGCTGAACTCTTCTCCTCTCTCCTCTCGGCCAAAAACGACTCACTTAGGATCAGAGCGAGGCCGATAAATCCTCTCATGGCGTAATATCGGCGCAGGCCGTTCTCTTTGTTTGACAGTTTGGTCAAACAGCCACGTAAATCTGTTTGAACTTGTGTTTTTTTATTGTTGAAAAAACGATGCAGCAGAGGCCCTAAATTTGTTTTCACCTCAACATCTCATGGTGCGTAATGGGGAGCACGACGTGCTGAATGTACACGCGATGAAGATACTCAGATCGGTGGCGCTCCTCCAGATGAGATAAAAATTTAATGATTCGCATTTGGAAAGTGGGTCGACGCCGCAGCGAGACTCGTCTGATGACCGAGGAACGAGGAGGCCGCGGACGCTCGCCGAAGTTCTTATTTTTCGGCCGGGAACCTTCCGCACCGTGAAACTTCTCTCACCGAAACATGACGCAGATCCTGCCGGAAGATGCTGGTCTCACCGTCCTCTGGTGCGTGGAAATGATAAACGCGAATATGGACAGAAAAACTCTCCGTGTGGCTGGTAAACTTGGTGGTTTTTGCTGTCGCATCTTCACGCAGTGATGCGGAGACGGAGGCTCTAAAAAGGACCCTTCAAACGCGGAGAAGGATCAAGTCTCTCAGCGCTTCAAACGGCTCGTTTTCAAAGCTCCTGCTCTTTCTTCTCTGTCTCACAGTTTAATACAAAGAAGAAGAAAAAAATCGCAAATAGGATCAAAAGTGACGTGAAGTGTCTTCACCGCGACGCATCTTTGAGCTTTGTCTCTCCCTCACAAGCGAGTTTCACTTTTCCCAGTGACGCGTTTGGAGCTTGTTATATTCTGGGTGTTGCATCCTGCTGCCGCCAGTACAAAAGTGGATTCAAAGGAGCGTTTTGCTAAAAACAGAGTTCCCTCCAGCTTTGTCTTCCTGTTTACACCCATTCTCACACTCGCGAGCGTTCACGCACGCATCGATGCATTCATGCACGGCCGCTCGCTCTCCATACGTCGAGACGCGCCGGTTCGAGCCAGCGTGCGTTAATCCTCGCGCACAGGCGTGCACGCGGAGGTTTGTCGTCAGCATTTTGTCGCGGTTTCTCCAGATGAGACCTCGCGAGTGTGCAACAAGCCGAGAGAGATTTCCTGCGACCTCGTCAGTGCCTGCCGGTTCCAGTTTAATCCTACGTGTCACAAGAAGAGCCCCTCATTCATTTCAGGCACTCGCACCTTTTTGCAGACCTGGAGGGGACACGGGGGCTGGGAAATAGAGTGCGGGGGTGGGGGGGGGGGGCGAGAGCGTTGAGATGAGTCATGCCGGAGTCAGAAAAAGCAATCCCATCACGCCACGTCAGGCTCGCCACTCGAGCCGTGAGGATCGACTTTCTCTCCGGAGGGCGAAATCAGCGCTGAAAAGATTCCTTCTGTGCTGGAAAGTTTCACACCGAGAGCTGAGCAGGTGGACGGAAAGTCCAAGGAAACAATGGAGGAAAAAGAACCATCGGCGTGTTCCTGCCCCAGTTCTCCCACCTCAGGATGTTTCTACCCACTCGAAAGTCAGGAGCAGCAGCGATGTGTGTCCTTAATTTCTCACTTTGCGTTTGCTGTTTTGGTGGAAAAAAAACACTCTCAGGAATCACAAACAGAGATTCTTTGTTTCTGTATTGGATTGAAGTTCTGCTTTTCTTTACTTCCTGCAGGCACATGAAAAGAATCGAGTCAGCTGAAGAAGCAATTTAGAAAAATATCACATTCTCGTCTTCTCCTGCATGTTTTCATCGAGTGTCCCGATCAATTCTGTCTTTGTCATATTCTCACAAAAACAAACAGGAGAAACATCGTTCGGTTTGAGCGAATCTGTTCTCGTCCAGCTTGTCGCTCATAAACCAAGCGGAGACTCGTGCAGCTGGCACCATACGCGCTGTGCGTCCGATGAGCCTGCAATAAAAGCCTGATTCGACACACATTACCTGGCAACCCCGGCTGTTATGAAGCGACAGGTCCACTGTATGAATGTCGTTACTCCTCAGAGTGTGTGAGTGCGCATTAATGACTCCCTGAAGGCACTGCGAGCGTTTAAGGAGCATTTGTACGACAGGCTGCATAATGTGACGACGTGACGTTATTTCTTCAACTGAGCAATCAATAAAATATTTATTCTGGAATATTTTCCATGCGAGTTAAAGCTTTCGTCCTCGGAGCGGCATTTTTTTTCTCGCACTCGATCCTCCGGAGGAGGCGCGGTCACTTCAGAGCATAAAGCAGCACAGTGATCTTTACTATTTGATGTTATAGGCCTCGCGTTGCCCCCCCCCAGCAACATGCCAGGGCGGACAAACCCCTTCAACACACACCCTTGTGTGTGTATCTATGTGTGTGCGTGCGCTCCTCTGTGTGCATGTATCAGTGCCAGCAAGAGTTACGCTCAACGCGGCCGCAGACGCCTGCAGGCTCTTCATTTATAAGCCTCAGAAAGGTTGCAGGAGTTGCACAGAGTCAGTCTGTTCTGCATGCGATGTGATAAACACAGAGAAAAGGTGCTGATGACCTTCCGGATGGCGAACACGCGTGATGGAAGCAACGCATCAACGCGATGGGAGGGAAGCAACAAGCCTCACAGAATACGGAGTGTGGCCATCTCGCCCACCGCAGCTCCTCCCCCTCGGGGGAAATCGCCCGGCGTCGCTGCCAAGACTTCGCCGGGAGCCGTCGACGCCGCAGAGAGGAAACGCATCTGAGTGTCAGAGGGAGTGAGGCAGTGGAAGGTGAACCTGTCCCTCTGGGAAATCTCAAATACCACTGAAAATACAGAGAATTCCCAGCAAATACTGCAGAAACTCAGCGCGGGTTGTAATAAAAAGCAGCTTTGTTTGGCCTGAAAAAACCAATTAACCTGTTCCAATATTTTGTCCTGTTGAAAAAGGAAGAAGAAAAATGTATTTTGTACTTGATTCTTTTTAAAAGTCTTCATGATTGTGTTTGATTTGTTCGAGCTGTGAGTCAACAGGCGGTGTTTCAGTGAAGAGAGCTCTGTATTGGTAGAAGGATCACCAGTAAGTCACATTCAAAATAGTGTTTCTATCTGGTACAGTCCTGAGCTTTTTCACCTCACGAGTACAGTTGGGTTTTCTAGCCGCAGGTAAGCAAATATGGATGCTTTTATTTTGAAAAACAACAAATTGATGGCTCTGTACTTGATGAGTTGGAGTTTCAGCCTTTGACTTTACCTGTTTGGTAAAAAGCATTCAAAATTGACCTGTTTTATGAGCATTTGGCGCTCTGTGTGTTTTTGCATTTGAACATAGAACAAAAGAAGAGATCTGGAGAAGAAAGAGTTAAAACAGCAAGTTGTGTTTTGAAGAAGATCAACAGGACAAAACTGGTAAAAACAGCTTTGTTCTTCTGACCTGCTGCGGTGCTTCGACTCCTGTCGGGGAAGCGGCGGTGTCAAGCGGGGGGACGCGAGCTCAGGACAAACCAAAGCAGCCTGAGGGGGACTTAAGTCGAGGTCAACGGTCCTGCTGACGTCCTCCGGAGTCCCTCATCAGTCCGTCCATCCAGCTGCAACAAAAGGAGCAAAGTGCGGCTCATGAATCACTGCTACCGTTTCTTTACGTTGGATCGCGGCCTGAATAAAGCAGCGACTGGAAGAGTTACATGAAGATGATCGACGAGGGCGGCAGATGGTTTTATTGCACGTATTGATCGCCGTGGAGGATCTCTGCTGGCAGGAGGTCAGCGCTTCTTTATCGCCTCCTCCTTCCTCCTGATTCACTTTGGAGGCTTCAGACGATGGAGGTATTATTACTCGGGGCTGCGCAGTACTTAAGTACAGCTCGTCTCAGTTAACATTGACAGTTTAAGTGATGCATATAAAGCTGGAGCAACTTCAAAAGCTTGAATTATAGATGAGGCTCTTTTATCCTGTATGGATATTCAGATCATGCGTGTATCGGCTGCACAGCCTGAAAGCTTAATGTTGTAAAAACAGGATTCGAGCAGGTTTCTCTGTCATATCTTGTGAAAGCCGCATTTGAATCGTCAAACAAATGCGGAGTGAAAAGGATGTAAGAGGTAAGACGCGCACATACAGTCACCATCGACGAGTCACCATCAATATGTCAGGTAACCGAGTCGAAGCTGGATGCTGCTAATCTGCGTCACCTCACTGGTTTCTGCTTTTTCACAGTAAAGCGTGAAATTCAGTGATGCAGAATCGTTTTCTTCTCTTGTTCAGCATGTTTTTGGACGCGTTCGGCTTTTGAACGAAGTTTGGAAAAGAACGCGCGTATAATCTTCTGCAAAACAAGTCACCAAATCAGCTTTTTGCTGAAATCCGCGCTGGATCCTCGAGTTGTTTCCAGCTAGAAATCATCTCCACTGACGTTCAAGTGAGTCTCGTTCTTCTGCAAGTTTCTTCTTCTTGTCAAGTCATTTACAGGAAGCACCTGAAGACCCTCCAGAGCCCCACTGCTGCTCAACGCCTGTTGCTCACAAACGACCACCGACAGTCACTGAAACTTTGGACCAAATAACTCTGATCACGAGTGGAGAGGTCGTGATGAAGGCAAAGGGTTTTTAAAGGCTGCCTGAATTGTGGCTACAGTAAAATACTGCTTAAATAAGCGCTTGGAACTGGATCTCAGTTTTCGTCGTGGTAGCACAGACCTGGATGTCACAGCGGCAACTGAGAGCTGCGACAAATCTCCGTTTTCTCATGTACGAGCAGCTTAACTCAAATCATCGCCAGTCAGCAAGTTTCCTGATGAGGATTATTCGTTTTGGAGCTAATCCAGCCGGTCCATGTTTGCATGTTTGATTCTGCAGCAGAAAAAAACTTTCACCACTGAGAAAAATCACCTGCAGCTTTAGAAAAGACAAATAAGAGCAATTATTCAACTATTTAGGTGTTTTTTCTCATGTGTCTGGAGCAGGTAGCTTGTGAGTCCCTTTAATCAGTCCCAGAATTGTTGCTGTGATGCTTCATGTTGTCACAGGGAGGATTTTACACCGAAGCCACTCACAAACTCGTTTGAGTGTCGGTGCTTTGCAGCAGCTTTTAGTCTCTTGTAAAACTCATATTTAAAGACATGTGAAATCCAGCGAGATTCGGCACGCAGCGCCGAGTCTCTGCACAGATTTGTAAGTCCACACACTCGATGTCACGCTCTCAGGTCGCTGTAAAGCCACGCACGCTCGCACTTCACCACAACCCGAAAGGTGCCAGATTTGTCGAGCCGCACCGGAACCGAAATGTTTACTTGGGAAACAAGCTTGCAGAGCAACTCCCCGTCGCAGCGCTGGCGCGGCGCGGCGAGGCCAGTTGGTTTGAAACAGCGCGAGCAGATGGAAAGATATTTTCTGCTCTGGCTTCGCCTCTCACATCATGAAAGACCCCAGCAGCCGCAGACGGCTCATCTGGACACAGTTCAGCCTCAAATCCTCTTTATCTTGTTGTTGGGAACAGGAAATAGGAGCGGAAAAATACAGCTGGTGGCCAACGCTACACTTTGGATAAACAAAGCTTCTGTTTGCCAGCATGTTTATTGGCTTTCTTCAGCCAAGAGTGGGGGAGAGACGATGCGAGGCGTGACGCAGATCCAGGGTATAAACGACAGTCAGTGTAGCGCTTTGTTTACCGTCAGTGTTCCGTTTTTGCACCAATTCATCATCAACACTTTAATGATCGCTTCAAAGCTGCGTCACAGACGCGCACGCTTCTCACGCAAAACATTCCGATCGGTTCGGACACTCGGGGGGCCTCGAAAAAGTTCGAAACCATTTGAAGTGTTCCTGATGAGGTCGGTTTGATCTCTACCTTGCCAGAGGCGAAAAGTTCTGAAGTGTTTCAGATCAAAAATTTGGATTTATGTCGACTTTCGCCCGACCAACGTTCAGTGAGCGCTAGTTTCTATCGAGCACCCGAAGGAAACAGAGCGCACTCGTTGTGAGCTGTCACAGCCAATCAGATCCAGCCATCGATCCAAGAAGTCGGTGCTTGAAAAGTGGCAAATGTAGACGTAAGTAGAAAAGTCATGAAACTTTCATGATATTCATTCTTAAGCTACAAGAGAAAAACTACAGTTTTATCTTATGAATTTGTACTTCCTCATTAGCATCAGCGGTTAGTTTCCACTGGTCTGCTTTCTGATCCTGTTGCTGCCCCCTGCTGTTCATTTTAACCCTCTGACACTGAACAGGTTCTTCTGGGCCGCTCTGGTGGTCCCATTTGGGCCCGCGAGCTGCATATTTGCCCCCCCCCCCCCCCGAGGTTGTCTCCTCGACTGGTCGTATCTTTGGAAGGATGTTTGGATTTTCCGTGTGTTTGGGCTGAAGGCTCCTGCAGAGATTTGTTGTGTTTATACACAGATAAAGCTGTTTGGTTTGACCACCAGCCTGCATCCTGCCGACGCTGACCAACACAGAGGAAGACAATGGACCCCCCCATCCATGGCCCTCGGGGGGTCCCACACTGTCCTCCTCGTCCAGCCCGACATGGATTGCATGAAAGCGATAACGCCTGTAACGGGTTCTTACACGCTCGTTTGTCTTCGCTAAAACCATTAAAAACAGACTGCAGACATTAAGGACTCGAAGCAGGCTGATTCCCTTCTATGCTGATGAGACTGTTAATTGTAAGTGAGGCTAATAACAGTGAATCTATCAGCAGAAACTTGATTCTGTTCTCCTGAACTGTGGCTGAACTGCAGGATAATAAAATAAAGATAAACTGCAGTCATTTACAAATCTGTTGGAGCTTAAACAAGCCAGGAAAGCTGCTGTAAAAGCAATGAAACTTGATGCCTTGTTTCCAATCAGATATTTAAATTTTGTCATTTATCCACCATAAATTTTGTTTTTCTTGATTTTTTTTATTTTCCTTTATTTTGAAAAGAAATTGAATCATCAGTGGATAGAAGGAGTCGAAACATTAAGCCTGACTTGAGTTTTAATTCAGCAAACTTTACTGTTTTGGATGATTTAGGAGGACATTTACGAAGACAGGTTTATATCTTTGCTCGTGCTCCTGCTTTAAAAAGACAACTTCCATCAAACGATGCTGTTCAACATCTGGACTGAGATCAGGCCTGTTTTGTCCCGTCTGTCCTTCACAGACGCTCCCACAGCGTGAGGCGTCTCCTGCGTGTCGGTGTTTAACGACAGAAGGACGGCGAGAAGGTGAAATAAAAAAACGCAGAAACCTCCCGCTGATGACAGGCGACAAATGGCAGCGGCGGGTGGGGGGTGGGGGGGGGCTCGGACACATGTTTGCAATGTGACTCCCCCCGGCTTAACTCGGGAGCCCCCCTGAGCCTTCGCTCCACGCTGTTCACACAGAGATATAAACACAGAGCCCGTGGAAAAAAAGAAGGATCGCAGCAACACGCGGGATGTTTTAGTTTACGCCACGATTCCTCTGAAGGTCGAGGCTCGATGCTCATTTTTCCGAAACGTCACGGTGGGGCCGTCCGTTCCACCCGGGGGGGGAGGGGGGGGGGTCAGCGGAGCAGCGCTGCTCTTTAATCCGCTGATTTAAAACATCATCGTTCACGTCGCCGCAGCACGGAGCTGTGGGGATTAGGGTGATGTTGTGAATAGGGAGATTTGCCAGAGAGCTCATGATGTTGCCATGATTCCTCTGCCGCACGCGGTCTGTGGGGCACTAAGCTTCCGCTTCAACACTGTATTAATACAAAGGGACTTATGCTGCTCACATTATAACATGAGAACACCAAAATGGATTTGAACCAATAAAGAAAAAAGGCTGAACAACCAGAAGAACAAAGGTTTTTCTAGTCGATGTTCTTCATCTTCACCTGTTGGAGTTTGACTCTTCTCTACAAGTGAGCAGGTCTTAAACACAGATCAACGAACTCCTTTCGGCCACATTTCGCCGCTTGTTTCCATCCAGGTTATAAAACAAACATTGTTCCGGTCAATGTGTTTTTCCTCCAGCCAGACGGAGCAGCTTCGCCCTTCAGCGACAGCAGGAAGTACATTTTGTGGCTCCGCTACAAGTGTATTTGTTTCAAATGTGGCCACGAAACCACTTCAAGCTCGTAATGCGGCCGGCAGCTCCAGCCATTTCCTGCTGCTGCGCTGCCTCGACCCAACATGCCTCATCTATTTCGAGTTAGCGTGGCAGGTCATGCTCTGGAGAAACTTTCCACTCTTTCTGCTCCCTTCATTCTACAGCGGTTCGATTTCTGTTCCCGTGATCGTCTGGAGCGTCGCCAGCCGCCGCCATGATCTACGAGGGTTTTAATTCGGCCGGAAAACGGTCCAAACGACGACCTGCTGCTGGTGTTTGATTAATGGCTGCTGTGCGTGCAGGCGCGCGACAACCGTACGCACCTTCAGAGGTGATTACCAGCTGGAGATTGGTTCTGTTCTCGGTGGCTGATGGGAGTTTCACAGAGCAGCAGGCTGTGATGAAATCCACCTCAGTCAGCAGGTGAGTGCTGAGAAGTGCTGGAGCTTTATTTTGGAGAGACGTCAACGAGCGGCATGAAAGCAGCAGCCAAATTGCAGAGAAAATCCTCTTTTTACGCATCACGATTAAACCTTGAATGCAGCATTGACCACACGTCTGATCCCACTTCCGTCCCGAGTTTCTGCTCGTCTCCTTCTGACCTTTATTCATCCTGTTTTCTTCGTATGACAATAAACCAATCAAAGCACTTGATCTGCACCAGCTGTTGGTTAATGACTTATTATTCTATGAACATTTAAAAGGCTTCTTTTAATGACGTCTCTTGTCTGTTTGCTGCAACTTGTGACCCCTGAGGAGCCAATAGAGCAGCTCCTGCTGTGCTTCCGGTCAGCCTGAGCATGACGGCCACATTAACTTGTTGCTCAGATCAGAGAAAAGCGTCTCTGAACAATAACAGCAAAAAAACCCCAACTATATTTAACGAACTAAAGTGCAAGATGCAAAAACAGCAAAATCAGTTTGGAGCCTGTTTTAATACTTAATATTTAGTCTCTAGTAGACGTTGTTTTGATGCTAATTTGGAAAAGCACCAATAAAGATAGTGTTCAACCCAAAACTTTCATCGCTCGAACGTTTCCTCATCGGTCCGACTGCAAAACTCGTCCTTACATATACGAAGATACAGCAGAGAAAAAAGGCCTGAAGGAATTCTCCTCTGAAGTGGAAATACATTAAGTACACGTCAAAGTGAAGGCACCACCTGCAGCAGCCGTTTTGGGCCAGTTTGTGCTGAGTTTGAAGAAGCAGACGGAGGAATAAATGGGCTGCGAAGTGCTTCAGGTTGAAGGGTCAGGAGCTCAGTGGTCATCAGTCACCGCAAAAAAAGAGCTGAGTGGGTTCAACGTGGAATATTTCAACTCATTTTACTTCCACACTCGTTTTCTCTGAAGGAGAACGGCTCCGTGCTGTCGATCTATTAAAACCTTCAGATCTCAGTGAGAGGAAAAGTCGTTTATCTGGATCGTAACCGACGTAACGTCTGCAGAAATCACCTCCAACTGACCCGTTTGCTTTATTTCCTGAGAAGCGTCGAACCGACTGTAGTTTGCATGTTCTGCCAGAGCCGGCTGAGGATTTCCCGGTTCTTTGGCTTCCTCAACGATTCCCAGAAGTGATTTATGGGATAATTAGGGGCAGAGGGAGTGCGTGTGCGCGTTCCTGCTGCAGCTCCCTGCGACTCAGTGACTGTAATAGATGGACGGACGGAAACCTTCACAGAGTTTGACAGCGTTGCGTCGAACAACCGCAGCAGAGTCCAATAAAACTAAGGTGATGAAGATGAAGGACGGGCCGGTTGATTAATCGCTGCGTTAGCGCAGCTCCGACATACTGACGCTCGTCCAATCCTTTATCTATTTCTCTCACTTTTTTAATCCACCTTACAGCTTCTGTTCGACAGTAGCAGCCCCCCTCCTCCCCCCTCTTCACCTCCTAATGTGAACGTCTCTCTTCTCCATTTACACAAGTGGCAAAACCAATACACCATAATGGACAGTGAAAGAACAGACTGTAAGCACACACAGCGCACACTGCCGCAAACACGAACATTTCATTAAATGCGCCACTCGATAACATGAAATTGTTTACGGCGCAGCGCAATGCGGCGCCCATTACTAGTAATCACTTCCCTCCAGGGAGAAGAAAAAACAGGAAGCAAGGAAAAAGATGTGAAACGGCGTTCGGCTCCTCCGAGACGAACGAAAGAGTCCGCTGCGAGTCTCCGTGCTCCCCTGTCAGGCGTCACGCGGTGTTTGCGTTCCCAAAGTTGCTGAAGCGGACGTGTTGCCAGAGACGCGAAGCGTGCGGAGGAGAGATCAGACGTGCGGTTCTGCACTTCAGAGCGACACACAAGGCGGTTTCGTCTCCGCGAGACGCGGCGCCGCGCAGTCAAACGCAGCCGTGACGAAGCCCAAAATCCTGCACGGCCGCCGCTTTATTTCTGTCTTTTTTTTTTGAGCGTCAGGCCAAGCTCCACTTAACCTGAATCCATTCGGAGCACAGAAATACCCTCAGGACATGTTTGCTTTTCGACGGAGCAGCCGGCGCGCGTCCTGCGTCTCTCAGAATAGGTGCAGCGTTGACGTGCGCGTCATCTCACCGTCCATTTTCTATATCCTCTTATCTCACTCGGGGTCACGGGAAACAATCCCAGCATGCAGCGAGGGGGAGATTTAAAGCCAGGACGGGTCAGCCGCCTATCAGAAGGGTCACTCGGTGTGCATTTAACAGCAGTCTGCGTGTCTTTGTGTTGTCCTGCTTTCCAGCTGTCCGTCCATCCAGACCTGCCCGCTGCTCTTTACTGCTGTTTACAGTATTATCGGATGTTTGTGCAGCTCTAAAGGCACAAAAGGCAACAATGAGCCACACATTCGAGTGTTGAATCTACCGACAGTCAGTCCAAAGTTAATGGATTTGTAAAGCAGATCCTTTTGCAGGTTGGAGGGAATTAATCTTCCATTTTTATAGTATTTGCAGGGTTTTATGAAGCCGTCTCAAAGTGGCCCCTCGAAGCTGCAGGCCAGCAGTCTTTAATCTCGGCCTGTCTGGAGACTTTGGCTGAATGCCAGGCAGCCGGATGGAGGGATCGAAGCATCACTGAGTGAACGGAGACGAGCTGCCGCGCTCAGACAGGTGACTCACAGGGGTCGGGGTTCAAGGAGCTCGGCGGGCCGTCCGGAGACGTCAGGTAAGTGGCGTGAAGACACGAGGAGGTTGAGGCTTCCTGCAGCCAGAAAAACCTTCTGATCGACTGGCGGCTCGGCCACCAGCGAAATGATTCAACGCGCTGAGCGGCGCCTAAACGAACGGCGTGGCGCCTGCCAAAGTCCTCCTCCAGGACATACTGATCTCATCAACCTGTCTAAAAAAAACTCACTTTAGTGTCACGTTGGGTGTGTTTTGCATGGTCCAGGTGCCTGAACTGTTATCATGCTCTCACAGGCTGCAGCCGACAGTCTCTGTTCACCTTCTTTTGCTTACAGCCGCAGATTTGTTGCTGTTTTTCTCTGCTTGACATCTTTCACCGATAAACTAATTCCAACAGAGAGCAGAAAAAAAACTTGCTGCGCAGGGAGGAAACGGACCGTCCAGCCTATAAATAACTCGGAGTCACAGGGAGAATTTGCGAAACCAGAGCAAAAGTCCACCAGGCGTGACTCCGGCCTTGTTTGGCCGACACGACCGACTCCCCTCCGACAGGCCGTCGCTGTCGAGTGATCCCGACGTGTGAGGTGAACCCCGTCGATAGGAGGGGGAGGAGGGGGGGGGGGATCCCCGATAACGCCGAGAACACACTCGGGCTGTCGGCTGAGGCTCATTGAGATAAGGCGTCTGACAGGCAGCCCATCGGGCCCGCGTTGCACATCCTGGACGGGAGACGTCAGGAGACCGGAGGCGCCATTCATCATGCTGGTGACAACGCTGGGAAAAGGAATCTCTGTGCGCGGTGAAGATTGTCAGGTGAAAATTGACATTAAAACGAAAGCTACAACTAATATTTGTCCTTATAAATACATCATTTTCGCCCCTACAAGTCCAGGAAATCCTCATTCGCTGCGAAAACGTTTCAGTCTCTGATGAAAACGTGTTGACACACTCAAACAGTTTCCAGAACTCGAGCTCTGGACTCAGATTCAATCGCGCTTCTGTTTCTGCAGCCGAGCAGAAGAGCCGCCAACCACACAGCCACAAACTCCCACACAAACAACTGGTCAATACTAATAAACGATGCGATGGCGTTGTTGTGTCGAGTCAGGCTGAGCTGATTCGATTGGACCAAACGACTGCAGGGTCTAATTACAGGAGTCTCCCTTCAGCCCTCAGAAAAAGTTTCCTCTTGTTGTTGCGATTAAAGAAGAACAATAAACAAACAAACGGCAGCTCTGTAGCGATAAGAAGCTTTTGTTGTATACTTTGTTCTGACGTCCCTCAGGCGACAGAATATTTCTTTGTTTCCGGCTGCTTTTATCAGCGCGGCAGCACCTTCGTGCCGCCGCTGCCAAGAGCTGAATTTGACCACTGAAGGTTTTTTGTTCTACGCTCACATTTCTCAGGATCTCTCCGTCACCACTCGGTCGATTCCCACCTCCCGATATCAACATTACGACGGCTTATTTTCTGTGTCGCCGGGTCGCCTCTGGCTCTCGGCGTTGGGATGTGGGCCAGATGCATTGTTGGAAGGACTCGGTGTCCCACTGGGTTTGACTCATTGTTGGGATTTTCCTCACACTCCGAAGGAAATAACTGGGAGGGATCGAACGGGACTGAAGGAGGACGATAAGGTCTTCTTGCACGCTGCGTCGAATTAAAGACAACAAAAGCTGAATTTTTATCTTTTGAGTCCAATAAAATCTCTCTCTTCACGACACTTTTGCTGCGTACGGACGAGGGGGGGAAGCGCCGAGGACGGATTTTCCCGCGCAGAGTCCAGTCAACGATCGCGCTGCTCACATGACGAACGCCGCACGGCTGGAACTTTAAATCTTGAAGACACATCTGACCTTTAAAGGTCTCGGCAGCGTCATACATCCAGAACAGCCACTTCCAACATTTAAAAGTACTGCTACATCCAGACAGATCAGATACAGAGGGGTGTGAGACCACTCTCTCTCGTTCTCGCACACACACACACACACACACACACACACACACACACACACACACACACACACACACACACACACACACACACTCCCCCTGCAGAGCTGACAACCTCTGCAATGTTTGTTCAGCTTTATGTGGATGTCGAGATCCTTCTCGCAGCGAACCGGCAGATGTGCTCCAAACAGATCAGTGGGGGTCTCCGCACCAAAAACAGCACCTACCCCAGTGTGTGTGTGTGTGTGTGTGTGTGTGTGTGTGTGTGTACTTGCTGGTGAACTCTGATCCACTGAGTACCTCTTTGGTTCCCTTGCAGAGCTGTTTATTGATTTAGACATCATGCTGCAGAGCCCATCTGAGTCCAGCTGAAGCACACCAACCAGTCCCAGCGACTCGTTCTTCCAGCGACGGAGGAAACGCCCGAAAACCAGCTTGAAACAGTTTTTTTTTAGTTTTTTTCATTTTAAAACACCCACTTTCATCACAGCAGCGCTATTTCACACAAATCACAAAAACCCTGAACGTGAAACGTTCAATAAAAGTTTTTCAGCAGCAAAAAAAAACACCAGGAAACCTTTCACTGCTCCTAGTATCTGTAGGAAAGCTGTGTACAGTTGGATTGTTTACCTACAGGCTAAAAAAACCCAGTAGAGTTTCACAAAAGAGAAACGAGATATAAACTTTGTCCTGTAAAGATGCTGCTCGGTCGTTTATTCCACACCTTGTTCCAGTTGGACGGTTCTGGTCGTTGCCGTTTTCTCGTTCCTGAAAGTTCCGGTTCACCTGCTTCTGCCGGCGAGCGCGCCCAACGCTGTACGTCGTCCCGCTGGAGGAGCGCGAGCACATTAAAGCTGCAAAGCTATTAACCGTACTGACCGCGGTGCGACCCCGAGGGGACAAAGGCAGCGGAGCTCCGCATTCACAACCCCTTCGGATGTACACGCTTGATTATAGCGTCCCACAAAACAAGCCTTTGTTGCAGTGACTGGGGGGACGACGACACTGTCCCACTGAGGGGGTGTGAAGGGGACGACGCGGCTCCATCGGGCTGATTCGCCGCGCCGTGTTTTCCCGTCAACTGAACCGACCGACTGCGGTCGTGTGGCCGTCGTTGGGATTCCGTTTAAAAGCATTTGCGGCCATTGTGGAAGCAATTAAAGAGGGGGTCAAACCCTGGTCGCAGACCCCCAGATATTGCATCACGTTATGACATTCTGGTAATGTGGGCTCCCTGTTTGCTCATATATATTCAGGAAGAGACAAATTGAATGAAAATGTCATAAAGCTTAATGATTCTGGCTCGTTTTTGACGATTTCGACGAGGCACAAAACAGACATGAGGTCAGAGCGACAGGAGACGGTCGCTTCATTCAGCTGGTCTCAGATCAGTGTTATTTCAGGGGCTGAATGACTGGAAACGTCCATTTGAAATTAAAGAGCAAACGACCTTGGAAATACTCCGTTTTTTCAGCCGAGCTCTTTCAGTCTGATGCAGTAAAGGACGACGTTCGTGGATACAGTACTGCAGGATTCAGTTTTGGCATCTCATCGGATGACTCAACGTCTCTACAAGGCGACACGCCTCGGCGCGTCTTTCCTTTTGTGGCGGCACGCCCCCCCCTGAGCCAAGACGTGGGAAACGCACGACAACACCGCCGACATCCTGCCGAGTGTTTCTCCCCGATTTCAACACCAAACATCTCGTCACAGTCGAGAGCCGAACTCGGAAGCCACAGAACGGAGGACAATTCTGCGCGATTTCAGTCATTTTTGTGTCGCCAGTTTCAGCCCTGGACGCTCTCCGACTTTCTTTTGGACACAACCTGAGACCGTCTCCAGCTCGTCCCCTGCAGCAGCCACAGAGTCGCGCGGCAGAACGGTGAATGGAGAGCAATTATCGCCGCTTTTCACAGCCCTCCAGTGCGTTTTACACTGTGGCGTGAACCCATTCACACCCTCACGCGCCGGCTGTGACGGCTGCTTGCGAGGCGTCAACCCACCAATCGGAGCAGCTTTGGACTCGTTGTCTTCCTCAAGGACTCTTCTGAACATGGACAGCGAGCGTCATCGAGTGATTCAACGCCATGAAAACTTCAAGATAAACGACACGGAGCATAAAATACCCGGCGTCTGTATTTATCGGTTCTTTCAGTGGTTTCTTGTGAGCAGCTTCATGTCCACTCGTGTCTATTTAACGTCTTTTCCTCGCTGGGATTCTGTGATTGGCTCTCTGTTGGTTCAGCTCCTCCTTTCCTCCTTTCCGTCGCTGGCGCTCTGTTTATGGACGCCGTGACGTCGTTCCTCTCGTGCTCTCGCGTCCATTTCCGTGCGATGGCGACACTTTTAACATTAAACTTTAAGCGAAGGAATTCATCTTTCATCAAGCTGATGCAGCGGCTGCTTCACATTAAAACGAAGCGACAGGCGGAGAGATGAGGTAATGGATGGAGGAAGCCACAGCCTGTATCGACACCAATATTTTAAATTAATGAACTCACTGGAGTTGATGAAGGAATAATGGGAGCGACGGCTGAGACCGAAGCTGCTCCGGCTGACACGGACACTATTTTACTTCCTGTCCGAGGCGGGTTCCATTTGTCGGAGCGCTGACTTCTCTCTACATCGTCTACAAAGGTTGAATTCAAATGAATTCAGAATAAACACGACAGCGACGTGTGAGCAGCACGAGGCCGACTCTCCGATCCTCGCCGTCGCCACGCTTACAACCCGTTTCCATGTTGATTTATGACTCGCTTGAGATGCATCCAAAGGTCACCAGCATGTTGCCATGTGAACCATTGAAGATAAGTGACGATTGCCATTTGTAAGATTAAGAAGTGGCACGAAATTAGCGCATGACAGAGTGAGGCCATTTTCTTGCGGCGGGCGCGTCGACACGCCCGGATTCCCCGACATCAGTGAAGATTTCTGAACTGCTGCTACAAAGATTGACGGAAACTTCAGAGCAGGAAGATGTGAAACGCTTCGAAACGTCACCAAGCAGTTGTACAGATTGGGTTTGTTTTCAGAGCGAGAGAACAACAAACTGAGTTGTTTATTCCTGGCAGAGTTCGTTCAGACTCAGTGGAGCACGTCTTTGTGATTTCTCTGTGGAGCGATTCAGTTAAATAAAAACATCATATTTACACGTATTAAATGCTAGACAGCACACAGCAGGTGGTCTGTCTCTGGGCGTCATTGCACCAGAACATATGTTTCTATTGACTCCACATTTGCTGGGTTTTCTGGAGTTCACGCCGGCTGTCGACGGCGTCGGCCGCCGAGTGCGTTTTTAGTCGTTCGCGGCCCCGAAGCGACCGAAGAGCCGTCGGACTGTCGGTGGATCTCAGAGCGAAGAAACACCATCTGGGAGCCCGAAACCTGTCTTCCGGCCGCGCTCTCTCACCGGCAACACGGATTTTTTTTCCCATCAGCACGGCGGCGAGCGAGTGGGACCGCCGCGACCAGACGAGAGATAAACAATGAGAGTCCAGCAGCGGTCAACAAACCAGAGCCGGTTTGTCTCCTCCATAAAACGTCTGAGTGGACGAGGTTTACGTCCATGCTCGCGTTGCGTGGGCTGATGGAGGAGCTGCGATGGACAAACTATGTTTTTATAGCAAGTTTGGAGCCAAAATTTGAGTGAAAACTATCGAGGGAATCAGAAATATTGGCAGCTGTTCTTGCAGCATCCATTAATCGCTGCTTTTCTTTGAAATCAGGTCGTTTTTTTAGGTCAGTCTGAACGTTTAGACTGAAAAACAAACCGCTTGAATCCACGTTTGTTCCAGACGATGTTGTTTCTCTTAATGTTTACGAAGTCGTGCGTTGGCTCTTAAAGTTTGGCCTCAGCAGTTCCTGTGTTTGGAGGAACTTTTCCTGCCTGAAGCAGCTTTTTCAATGGACCGTCTTGATGGATTTAGAGGGTCTTGTTGAGGGGGCCTCGGACGCTCCGTTCTGCTGCTGCTGCTGCTGCTGCTGCTGCTGCAGCCGCCGTTTCCTGACGCCGAGGGAAAACGTCGGGGGTATTTTTAAAGAAGGGCGCCCGCGCAGCTTTAAATCACTGTCATGTTGTGTAAATGCAACAAGAGCCTCTTCTGTTTATATCAGTTCATTCTGGGCCTCACGCTACAGAGACACATTTATAATTAGCTACTTTTTTTCAGGCCTTTCAGCAACTTTAACATTCGTTTGCAAACTCTCTCTCTCTTCGTTCAAACCTCCACTGACTCTTCTCTCTCTCTTCTCTTGCGTTCAGATCTTACGTGTTTTTCAGACTTTTTCATAAACAACGGGACAAAAACAGGCCGCGACGTAACTGGTTCCTCGACGAGGGAGCGCACAACAAAACACACACGTTGACACGACAGTTCGTTCGACTGCACCGACTGTCGGAAAACAGGAAGTGGAGTGAAGGCGACCGGCTAAACAGCAGGTGTTCATAAACACTTTGAGTGACACGCCTCTACTGCGGCCTCATTATCAATAAGAAAGTTTAATGTTTTCACAGAGAGTGTCGATGCAAATTATATGAAGTCGTTGATAGCTTCTATAGTAAATGTTTTTTCACAGGGTCCATTAATTGAAAACACTACTGCAGTCCAGGTAAAGTCTGTGAGGTGTTAGAGCTGCTGGTAGATGACTCAGAGCGGAGGTTAATCACACACACACACACACACACACACACACGCACACACACACACACGCACGCACGCACGCACGCACGCACGCACGCACGCACGCAGCTGGGAGACACTGATTGACTCGCGCTTCAACAGGGACAACATGACGAATGTATCGCAAAGGCTTCATCAAAACAGTGTCTTCAAATGTCAGCGCGAATCGTTTTGTGCTGCGTTGTGAGTTTGTGCGTGTGGTGAAATGAGGACAAAGTGCTGAGCGACGGCTTCACCGTGGCCTGAAAAACCAGGAAGCTGAAAAACAGGAAGATTGGCCAGCGGACGCTTGCGAAACGCGCTCGCGTCTCCCGGACGCGGCTGCACTTGGTCTCTGCGGCGAGTCGGGTTATTTAGTGTCGCTTGATTTCATGTCACCTCTGCGTCGTGTGACACAAACCTGCACCGGAGATGACTTTAAACTCAGAGTAGCTGTGATGGAGATGATGCTCACGGATGTTGGCTGCAGTATTAGTCATTACTGCATCGGTCCTAATGAAAGGCATCCGTCTTTGCTGCGTGAACGGCTGGTTTGTTTATTTCGCGAACACTGAGGAGACGCCTGGAGGAAACACGAGAGCTGCGGCGCAAATGGATGCAAATTCCCACATTTATGCAGCGACTCATATTGCCGTATTCCATCATAACACAGGCACGCTGACAAGGAGACGGCTTGTTGATGGCGCATAATATCAGCGCTGCTCGATGGCTGAGTTTTCAGTCGGCGGAGTTCGGTGGCGGCGAGGTTTTGCGCTGACGCGAGACTTCCTGAACCTGCCGTGAATGTGGCCGGCCTCCGTGTCTGACTCGTCACCTCATCGCTCACCGCTGCTCCGTCTCGGCGGCGGCGTGGGCCTCCGTTTTTCATTATGCTTTCAAACATCCACCAGCTCGTGACGGCGGCAGTCTAAGTTTTCTCGCCGAGCGGCTCGTCGGCTGCGTCCTTGACCATCGGCACCGTGGAGCGTGTGGGTGGAGGAAGCCAATGGAGCGTGCTGGTGACAATATGTCAAATGGTCTTTTCTTGTTCTGTATCGAAATAAAATGTCGCAACCCAGGAGAATCGAGGGAAAAAAGGTGGGTTTTTTCGCCATCGCTCGGTCCTGATTTTTGACTTCTGATGAAGAAACGCTTCTTTTTCCACCTGCAGGTGTGACTTTCATAAAAAAAACTCCCTTTATGGTTTGAGAAATCAGATACAAACTCTTCCTGTTTGGTCCATTTTTGTTCGTTGGCTGTCGCAGCGTTTTCCAGGAGAATATCCTGAGTCTCAGTGCTGCGTTCAGTCACGGTTCCCATGTGCCGATACAGATGGACGAGGTCAGAATCCGCTGACCTGTGTGTAACTGTAAATGGTTCCCTCGCAGTGCTCGACCTTTCTTCTTCATCTCCGGTCAGATGTGCATGATCGAAGGCACGGTAATGAGTAATAACCCCACCTCCTGCCGGGAAAGCACCGCGTCTGTGTGTGTGTGTGTGTGTGTGTGTGTGTGTGTGTGTGTGTGTGTGTGTGTGTGTGTGTGTGTGTGTGTG
>JASSRZ010031729.1:0-21209 GCA_032164315.1 Malacoctenus gilli | reverse complement strand
CCCCCCCCCCCCCCCCCCCCCCCCCCCCCCCCCCCCCCCCCCCCCCCCCCCCCCCCCCCCCCCCCCCCCCCAGAAATGCTAAATCATGTCTAGGTTCAGATCAGCTTTTATGGGCTACTTTTTGAAAGCTCGCAGCGAGTGATTCAAACGCTTATTTTGTTTGTGGCTCCATCATGTAAATGTGATGGTTGCTGTTTCACAAAGTCTATTTTGGACAAGTGCTCTTGTGATTGGAGGGTGCCAACACTTCCCTTTCTAGCATAACTCTATCCTGTGATTACTTTGAAAGTGTCGTATCGCGCCCCGCGAGCTGCTGAATGAGAGTGAAATAAAAGACTGCTGTTGGTAGTCGAGCCGCTTCCCAAGGAAACAGCTACTGAAGACCTGACAAAATGCATTTAGCATTTCCATAGCCTTTATTATATCATCTTATCATGATAATAAATGATCTCTTTGCTCCAGATGTTGTTTTTTTCCTCAGAGCGGAAGATGTTTATTGCTCCAAAGTGGCTGCTATTCAGTATCACTTGTGTAATAATAAACAAGACGAATTTATTTTCCCACTCAGAACTAAGGAGCTGCATCAGCTCCAATATGCTGCTGTGCGTTTTGATTGTGCTCGAAGGTCTCAGCAGACAGACTTCGGAGTCGCTGGTTTAAATGCACTCCTCGCAGTCAGACTGCCTTCTTCTTTAAATGAGAGTGTATTTCAGCAAACACACAACCGCAAACAATTACATAACAACAAGACTGTAGTAACGTTTGTCAAAGTTGTCGTACATCACGGTTCGTGCCCAGGAAGAGCTACTTCAGTTCCAGTCTAAATCCGACACCACCAGAAATAGATGGAATAGGAGACTATTAAAATCTCTTATTTTAGATATCCCTTTTCAAAGCGCAAGGGCACACAGCGACTCTGACGCAGAAGAACGGAGAGCGGCTATTCTCATCCAAGGCTGCAGCGCCTGCCGATTCGAGCTGTGAATTAGCCCAAAGTGTGGCTCTGACGGGCAAGGACAGAAATCGCAGGCGCCCAAGTAGACATGACATCGGTCACCAGCTTCTGGAGGAGAAACCAGTGCGGAGAGAACAATGTGCACAAGCTGTGAAGGCCGACGTCTGCGGCGTCTCTTTGCCGAGTTTTTTTCTGTTCTCAGCAGCCAGCAGTTGATATGGGCTTTATTCAACCTGTCAATCGTGTATTGTACTGTTGTTTTTTGACTCGTGTTGAAAAGAAAGGTCTTTGCATCCTCGATTTGTTTAGTAGATTGAAGGCCTGAAACAGTCATTCGACACCCCTGATGTTGAAGGAATATATTGATGCAATTCATCCAGATTTCAGTGTTCTGTCTCCAAGGTTACACAAGGAAGGTTTATCTTGAAATACGGACGCAGTTTGTGTTTACTTCACCCGTCGGCACTGGCGTTTTTAGAATCCCTCTCTTTGCTTTGGTTCACAGGTGAGTGAGGTGTTTCTGGCAGATGCTCGTGTTTGTAGCTTCGTCGTCACAAGGTTTTGTCTGCATCGTAGTCTCTCCTCTTTTTTTTTTTTTTTTTGCGTTTTCGGTACAGTCCCCGTTGTGCTCCGGTGCCTCGACAGTAGGTGGGCACTGTAAAAGCCTCCAGCAGCTGAAGCAGCTGTTGGCTGCCTCAGCTTTGCCTGCTTGCCGCCCACCACAGTTCAGAGGCCTCTTTGACTCATCCCTCCAAAGCTTTTAAACATCAGCACCCCCTGCGCTCCACTAATGACACCCGCGTCATGTCGAGGATGTGCAGACACAGCACTCGTTTCCTCTCATTTGGACCGAGACGCGGTGAGAGCAGTATTTTGATCAACGTGAGTAGCGGCCTGAACGCAGGGTCACAGGGCCGAGCGAGGCGGCAAGGTGAGCGCGGCCTCCGAATGGAGAATCGCTCCCATTATTTCCTCAAAGTGAGACGCAAAGTATCCGCGTGGGAGTTTCTCATCTCAGTAATGTGTCATAATTGTTCTGGATTTCTGGCAGAAGCGTTGTTTACGGAGCATTTCCTGTTTGGATGCTGTCGGTTTTGGTGGGCTCTCGGGTCACCTGTCCTGCTGTGACGTTGCAGATGTGGTCAGTGTGGGATCTTTACGAGCTACAAACGGACATTGTGTCCTTTGTTTCACACTGCTCTGATCTTTATGACCGTCCCAACTACACTGTGACTTCACATTCTTTGTCAGCAACTCTTTTGAAGCTCTCCCTTCACTTTTCAGACTTTACAGTCCCAGGCAACTTGTCCTGTAGTATTTGCAAGGGACTTTTTTACGAGACTAATGAATGTTTTGGCTCAGTTTTTCCACCTTTTAATGACTCGGTTCAGCTCAGATAAATCAAAATCAGTCCTAGTTGACAGATATTTACCTGGAAACAGGTAGAATTCTTTCCTGCTGCACAGATGAAGCCTTAAAAAAAAGGCAGAGTGTAAAAACATCCCTGGATAAAGAGCAGCCCTAAACACGTTAGCTTGCTTCGCCCTGTAGGAAAGCATGTGCATCCTGAGTACCGTAAACTCAAAGCTGTGAAGGTCCAGGATACAAGTGGCTGCGAAGTCCAGCAGAGAACCACAAACAGCCTCTTCCGACACTCTGAGCGTCTCTTCCTAGAGCTAAATGATTCACGCTGTTGAACAGTAAACATGTGTCATTGATTGTGAGACACGGCCAGACTGTGGGGAACGAGCTCTTTTGATATTTCCTTTTTTTGTGGGCCGGCTGCTGCCGCCGATGCCGCTGCTGCGCTTGCTGACCGAATGACCAGTTTCTGCACCGTTACCACTTACATTGACGTCAGTCGTGCACAAAGCTGAGGTCTTCAGGACCTGTTTCAATGCTGCAGTCAAAGTCACTGTAACCCTGTCGAGCGATTGTGTGGACATGAGTGGGCAAGTTTCCAGTGTACAAAGGCACTGCAGACTATATGCACCATGCTTCACATTCAACAGAATGGACACAAAGTTATGGGAATTTTGACTGACACAGAAAACAGCTGTAACAATCAGCTGTATCTCTATGTTTTATGTTTGTCAGTCTGGCTTTTTAAAGCTGTTTAATTGGCTTTAATTGATGTTGAACATTTAATTCATGTCCAGAATGTTAAGAGACATTTTTGAGTCACAGGTTTTGTGCAGATAATGTTTATTTTGGCTGTTTGTTCCTGACTGATTTGGAATTCTTTGGACTTGAACGTTTTTGTTTTTTTGTTTTGCTTGGAGGATTTACCCCCAACACTCCCTGTTTCTCCTGCATTGTTCCGCCGTGTCCGTGAAGCATCGCGTGCCTGCCTGCTGTAGGGCAGGAATTCCACTGAGAGCTCGTGAACCAGCGGGAGGCCGGAGGATCCAGGGGAAGTGGTCATAAAACGGTGGAACTGCAGCCATCAAACTTTTCTCTAATGCTTTTTTCTTTCGCTCTCGGCATCAGCGCGGTTTCTCTCCGAGTCGCTCGCCTCCTGTTCCGTAATTTGCTCACTGTAACTCTGTGATATCGGGCCCACTTTTAAAAGCCGGCTGAAGAGAAGCAGCCAGTTTCGGCGTGAACCACGACCTCCATGTTTTTCTGCCGTTGTATAAGTGTTTTCAGTGTAACACCAGGAAGAGAAGAAACAATAAGGTAACATAGCAAGCATGTTAGTTTTCCTCACAGTTCAAAGCCCTCAAATTGCACTGTGCGGACAGTGGAAATGGTCGATTTTCATGGCCGTACAGCAGATGTAAAGAACTGAGTCCTGTGTTTCCAAATATATCAACATGAGTTCCTCTGCAGATTCCTCAAGGCTTTTTTTTTTTTTCTCTCGAGCCACCAGTATTGTTTGTGTGGGCTGAGAAGGGCTGAGGTTGTGTTTGGTTGTTACTGTAAAAGCGCTGCTTTCTCTGGGTGTTATAAAAGGGACAGGATTTCCTCTGGACAGCCTGCACAAACGCACCACGCCTCTGAGACCCACAGCAAGACTGCGCTCTCGCTCTCTCGGCCGCCGATGCTCCGTTAGGGTTTAAGCTTTTCTTTGTGGCGCAACAAAGTCAATGAACTCGAAGGCTTTAACAGGCAGCTTGTTAGATTCAGGTGCCAGTTATAGAAAGTAGCTGGCTTGACCTCCTCGGACTCGAAGTGAGGGTTTCTGAGTGTCACTTAACAGGATGATTATTTTATGATTTACTGTTGGAATTGAAAAGCTGTCTTCTCATCTTAGTTTCTTTGAGAATCTGGTAGCGTCTTCCCTCACATCACCTTCATGCACACCAGCGTTTCCTCTCGCTCCCAGCTCCCCACTCCTTCTCCATCAGG
Organism: Malacoctenus gilli; assembly: GCA_032164315.1. Classification (NCBI taxonomy): domain Eukaryota; kingdom Metazoa; phylum Chordata; class Actinopteri; order Blenniiformes; family Labrisomidae; genus Malacoctenus; species Malacoctenus gilli. Next base: position 16,903 of record JASSRZ010031729.1, on the reverse strand, counting down.
CACTTCCTCGCCTCTCCCTGATCGTCCTCCGTTGGTTGTCCGAGACCCGAGCAGCGTGACTCATTTCTGCCTACTCAGGTAGAAAATCCCCCGGAGGATGCGCTCTAATTGAATGGCCCGTCTCCGTAGTGGCCGAGCCGCCGGAGCGCGTTCCAGCTCGGAGTACCGGCCTCCGAAATGCAGGCGGAGCGTTGCTCCGGAATCCATTTGTCTCCCTGTCTGATCAATGATGGATGGCTACGGCAGAACATTAAGTCACGTCATGTTTTCAATAGCAGATGTGCTCCAGCACTCTCAAAGATCTGAGACGCGTCACTGGGAAGATGGAGAGGGCGGCTTTTAAAAGATGTGCTGGGTTTAGCTGAGCACGGAGGACTCGGCCGTATATTATGCTCGCGGAGCCGTGGAGTCTTGTAAAGCAGCGGTAAATTTTTCCAGTGCTGCTCGCAGGTTGCTCCAGACTGTGTCTCTGCTATGTGTCACACCTGTGTGGGCTACGTTCAGTAATTGGCGGGATTGATTTGGTCCTGAGAGTGGAAGCAACAAATTGGCGACTGGTCTGACTGGGCCCAGCAGCATGATAACATCGCAAAGCTTCAGCTCATTGCTCGCGCTAAATTCACCGTGAGTGCGTTTTACAGCACATCATCTTCTTTCTCTGTGCCTCTGCAGACCCAGATGAAGATGTGTTCCTCACTGTTTGTTTTTTTAGTAATAGGCCCTCACTCTTTCCTTTTCCGTCACTCCGTTTCTCGCTCTGCGTTTCTCACCCTTTTCCTCGTTCCAGCATGAGGCATCGCTGCCCGAAGCCGGCTGTGAATTCTGGTTGTTTCAGATCTGCTGCTCAGTCGTTGATCTGGCTCCGTGTCGAGAAGCTACGTAGGAGGATTTTTTTTGTTGCGGCTCCATCTCGGTACACCTTCACATTTTTTTATTGAGAGATGCTCAACTTTCACCTCCGAATGACGCAATGCTTGAATAGTCAAACTTTCAATTGCTTGTGGTTACCTGCCTGTTTTCTTTTTAATTTCATGGATTTGTGGTGTTTTTGCCAACTTCCTAAAATTATACAAACAACAAAAGTTGCAAAAAAATTTCCAGAAAGGTCCTGAATTTTTTGGATTCAATCAAATATCAACAGTATTTGTATTTTTACAGCCACTATTGAATGGATGTCATGAAGAAGAGCAGCGTTTATTGAGGCTGACTGCTTGTTTCCTGTTGGCTCTGCTGCATTAAATACTTATCGATCACAGTTTTCAAATTTCTCTCTGAGCGTTGGAGAAGATGCTCAGCAAGGTTGCAGAGGTGATTCAGCGTGTGTGTAACCTCTGATTATTCAATTTAGGAAGCAATTTGAAAGGTAATCCGATGTCTGCGTCGCTAATCCATTTAGCGATTTGTGCACGGCGGTCCGACACAAAAGTCTGTACTTTTTTGGGGGAATTTAGAAGCACGCATCATTTTGAAAGAAAATGTTAAAGGTGACTAATGGTGTAACTGCTGTGTGTGTTTGTTTGCACGAATAAAATGGCGCCAAGTGGGACTTTTTTGGATCTCCAACCTCAGATGGTGTTGGCACATCTCACGGTCTCGTTGGACTGACTGTGGCCGTCTCCCCGCAGGTGCCCTTACAGTCGGTTTGGTCCGGCAATGTCAGACCATCCACGGGCGAGACCGGACCTGCATCCCGCCCCGGCTGCCCCCTGAGTGGGTCACCACGCTCTTCTTCATCATCATGGGCATCATCTCCCTCACCGTCACCTGCGGACTGCTGGTGGCATCACACTGGCGCAGAGAGGCCACCAAATACGCCCGCTGGATCGCCTTCACCGGCAGTAAGTGAACGAGACGGCGACACTCGCGCTGAAGCCGACCGCTTTTGCTCGCGACTCGTCCCCCTCGGACGTTTTCTCACTTCCCTGTCATGTTGACCCGTATCTGTCGGTGCGTGACCTCTTGAAGATCACCTCAGACACGTTACATATTCACGCTCACGGCGTCTGTAAGGCAGCAATTTATAAAGCGAGTTGAGGTGAAGCTTTCGCTCCCGTCCTGCACCCCTTATTTACATTTGTGAACGTGGTGCGTAACGTCAGAAATAGCCTCAGGACGCCAGTGTGTTTGTGTTTCTGAGAGTGATGTGAGGACGTCTGTGTGGTTGTGTGTGTTTGGTTCTGTTTGCACATTTATGAGCTTTTTCCTTTTTTTTTTTTCCTGTTCATGCTTGACGACTCCTCTCGCTCCCCTAAGCTGATTTATTGAGTAATGCAGCTCGTCTGGTACCCGAGTGGGTGGCTTATGTGCCACTGTGCCTCTCTCGTGTTTTTATCTCTCTTTGCCTTGAACATCGCATCTTTTTCCTTTTTCAAATACATGCTCTGTGTGTGTATGTGTGTGCACACACACTTCCAGCACTTGATAATAACTCAGCATCCATCTCGTGCGCTGTGACTGGGCTGGTTTCGTAAGGCTGTGTGGGAGTGTGGAGTTTGATTGGTGGGTTCGTGGAGGGAATAGACGGCCCGCAGCACACAGATGGAGCAGCGGTATGTGAAGCCACGGCGCTCCGTTTTATTGTTAGAAAGCTTCGTGCATTTTTCATGACGCCCGTAGATTTGCACAAATCACCCGGGGCTCTTTTCTCTTTCCGCCCGACATGCAGATTTGCGATATTTAGCAGCTCTTCCCAATCACTCGCAAAATCCTGATGAATCACCGCTCCTCCCGAGAGTCCCAAACCTCCGACCCGCCCGGCCTGTCCGGCGAGTGCAAATCTGTGTCGCCAGCTGAATCGGACGCCATTGAGTCACTGGTTAACGTTCACGCTGGAAGAAAAGAAAGGAAAGTTGCCATGGCAACTGTGAGCGGTTGTCAACCCTTGTCCCCTTGTTAAGCTTCTGCTGGCCGTATTAGACGAGAGGTATATTATTAGTTCGCATTTCTCTCTCTTCTTTTTATATGTTTCAAGGCTGACGGTGGTTATCACCGGGGAAATAGATGAGGAAATGAAGCCAGACGAGGGGAAAAAAAGGCCTTTCATTTATTCTAGGGTTTTTTTTTTTTCTTCAAAAGATAATAATTGGTGATGATGAGCAAGAAGTGTTTGAGGTTGGAGCCTCACCAGTGGACACCTCGGAGGATGAAAGCTTTTAGGGGATTCTCATGTGACTCGAGCTCAAATGTATTTAATGCAGGTCCAATAAGTGGCCTTTGTTTGTCCCTGAGCAATGCGTGCTTCAGTGGATGTGACCCATGCAAAGCAGGTGTTTATTTTAATTCAGTGCCAGTTGGTGCTTGTCAGGATATATTTACCTGTTTTAGCACTGTTAGCATTTGTTAATTAGGCTAAATTCTTTCCATGTCTCATTTTTAACAACACATTGACGTCTCAGTGCAAGTTTTTGCAAAGCCAAATTCAATTTTACAAGCAGAGACAGAAATCACAAAGAAATGGACTCTATAGATCAGCAGCTTCTCATTATATCATTATTCTGATTAGGCAGGTGACGTTTTGCTCAGCCGTGCACAGTTTTCGTGTGGCGCCGTGGAGTTTGTGAGTTTTCGGCCATCGGTCTCTCGGGTGAGGCCAGATGGGAGCGAGGAAGGTGAGCCGAGTGAGCGATTGTGTCGGCGCAGGTCAGCAGCTGGTAGCGAGACACGCATGCCAACGCAATAAACACAGATGGAAAGACGGAGGGGAGCTCGACCGGCGTTCAGCGGGGAGACGGAGGGCGGTTCATTCGGGGTAAACAGGTGATGAAGGTGGCGAGAAGCCGGGCAGCCTGTAGTGTAACTGGCTTCAGGCCTCCAGCGCTTGAATGGACAGCTTTGTATGACTGGCACAGGCCTGCCTCTGTGTCGCTGTGTCTACACGCACACACTCGCAGTGTTTCCCCAAGGTACCCTGCCTAAGGTCATCTGGAGGGGTGGAGTCAGAACGAATACATATCTGACTACACATGAACTGTAATGACATGAGTAGTGGTTGTTCTGAAAACAACTCTCCTAAGAAACTCTCCATTGTGCCTTTGGGTCCAAATGGCGGCACATTTATTTACACGTCTCTGAATTTAATAAATTCTTCATTTTCAACTCTAAAATGAGCTTGAATTTGAGTTTGTCATATCTGAGTCTTTTCTTATATCATCAACTCTGCGTGTTTTAGGAGATGGTTTGACTGCAGATGTGTTTTGTGTGTCCAGTCAGCTGCGAATCCTTCCCTGCATACAGTCCTGTCAACAGAATGTCAAGCAGAAGGTTGCAAGTCGGTTTGTTTTATGCCCCCTAGTGGAAGCTGGAAACATTGCACAGGGGAACTATATGTTCACCAAAACAAATGTATGGTGAACATGTTTTGATGCTGTGCTGGTGAGTAGGTGTTCAAGCTGTGGCAGTTCTACACAGGACTTTATGTGTAGGAGTGAAACACAACATCAGCGCTGATCCGCAGTTTCCCCCAAAATGTAAACGTGACCCATCGTCTATCAGCCGTGCTTAAAGTGTCATCTTAGTGAACAAAGCAGCAGTTGTAATGAAGGATTCACACAATGAAAACATCAGCGAAATTGTCAAAAATAGCTAAAATGTCGTATCAGTGTGAAGATGTTTGCTGATTTGTGGTGATTTATGGAGCAGCCACTGTTGGTTGTTTGTGGATCAGTTTAGGTTGCTGCAGGTTCAGCAGCAGCCGGTGAGTAAGGCTCCGTATGTCATCAGTTTAGGCACTTAAGAGAAGCACTGGACTGTGAAGTGCACTTCAATTAACTCAGCGGAGAAGCTCGCAGGTGCAATGCTGAGCCCGGTGTTTCTGGCCGCCTTTTCAGCTTACCTTTCACCACTTCCTTTTACAAACGCGGCCTCCTCCTGGATGAACACATGGCCACAGTAATAAGCAGTCGAAATGACAGACATAAATATCACCTTGTGTCTGCGCCGGGCTGCAGGCTCACCAGACAGTGCTCATTTGTGCTCGCTGACAGACTGAGACGAGTCAGCGCGACGTGCATTTAGGGGGGGCTTTCTTAACATGCTGCCAATCTGGTTTGATAGTGTGTGCCGCTCATCAGGCGGTGCCACGGTCTTTTCTCCTTCTTTGACAAGAATGAAGCATTTGTTCCAAGACGTTCTTTTAAAAACACTCAATTTAAGGAGGTTTATCTTTTTTTTTTATTTATGTGAGATGACATGAAGGAATTTGGCTTAAATAGCCAAAAAAAAAACAGCATTAGCTTACTGCTGGGTTTTCCATTTGTATATCAAAGTAGAATTACATCCTCTTGAAACGCGGTCGGACATCTTTACTGTGGCACGTCCACAAAAGTTAAGTGATTGTTGACAAAAAGCAGTGAGGCGTCTTGTCAAGGACAGACACCGCCGCTGTCATTGAGAGCTGCGGCGCTCGCACGTCAGAGAAGAGACGGCAGGAAACGGGGGTTCTGCTTTGGCTCTTCTCACCGTTTCAGTGGCACTTTTGCAGGTTCGTGTGGCCAAATATACTCGTTCACACACCTTTTTGGACTTTTTTTTATCAAAGGAGAATCCTGGTTTATTGCCATAACAGAATAAACTGCCTCAAATTCCCTGAAATATTGCTAGAAATAGGCCTAAACTGAACGAGTCTAATTCTTACTGTTGATGTTTTTTATGCTTTTATCTCAGAGTAATTGAACATTTAATCCTTCACCTAAATGGAGGATATTCATTGCCAGAATAACAACTTGAGACAGTCCCAATGTGCTGGCTGATTGGCAGCATTGTGATCAACAAAGCCGTTGTGGGAACATAACTGTGGCGTTGGCTTCCCCACAGTGATCAAACTTGCCCTTTAGAGCAGTAATTTAGCTTAATAACCTTCTAATGTTGCAGAATGAGTGTAGCTCAGTCACACCGCAGCTTTTTGTCGCTGTATTTTCCACCTTATTGCTGCTGCTGACAGTTGTTGCTCTAAAGATGAAGAAACAGGGTGAATTTCTGTGAATGCATCAACAACGTTTTTTCTTTAATAGCTTTAAAGCGTTTTCAGGAGAACAGCACAGCCAGGCTGTCGTGCTCTGCCGCTTAACGTCACTGCTTGTTGCATGAGTGAATTCTGCAGGACCACATGCTGGAGGTGAAGCATCTTCAAAGTGAGCAGGGGAAACCAGCGTCATCCCGCTTAGCGGCCGCTTTTGTCGTTCCGTCACAGCCGCCTACTTTCTGGCCAGGCGAGGCGACGTGGTGACTTCATCCCAAACCTCTGCCTGGGTCTTAAGCTGCCAACGCGTGCTGAGCAGATCATCGCGGCACACACTCGCCGTTGTCGGGAGGGGTGTTGCGTGTGTAATGATTCCCAGCGTGTGGTCGACACAGCGGGCTAATTGATCCCGCTGGGGTCGCTGCGTGTTCAAGAACCCACCAATCAATGGGCTTCATGCGCCAAGTCAGCAGGAAGTGCAGAGAACAAGTCAGAAGATGAGGGGAAATCCATAAGAACCATGACCTCAATGTGAAAAAAATATCCGCAATTTTGATTAAAGTTGACAGGAATGTTAATGAGAATCAATGAGGCCCAAAACTGACCAGCAGGTGGCAGTAATGCTTTTAATTCACATATTGTTGAAGAATTTGTGGGAGTTTTCAAGCTGCAGGCATCTTTTATTTTGAAAAGTGTCCTGGTTTTGCCCCTCAATAGTGTACAAGTGGGTCCTTGTTTTAAAGGTGAATTTAAAGCAGACACAATTTTGAAGTTGTTTGAGTCATCCGGGTCAGTCAGAAAATTTAAATCTCCAACTGTGTGTGCGTGAAAGAGAAGCTGTGCTGTTTCGATAGAGATGTGTCAATGGATTAAGCAACTACTGTCAACTTTATGTTCTACCAAGGAAAAATAAAGTAGATGCACATCAGCCACTGAACTGGTAACTGCCAAGTTGCATTGTGGGTAATGTAGGTGGGCAGTTTGACAGGAAGGAAGAATGAGTGGAATGAAAACAATAACATCTGGCTCTGCAGGAGCAGCTTTCTCTTTATGTCAAATGTCAAGTACGTACATAGAACTGCATCTTGAAGGATTTCTTCCATCTCGCGTCGAGATTGAGGGAAGCAGGTTTTATATATAGTTCAGTTCTAACAGATGCTGAAAGCTGCATGGGACTAAGCAGCTTGTAAAGGCCCTGAGCGAGACAGTTTTGCTGGTATTTGCACAGCGATCTGCAGTGTTGAAGATGAGACATTTCTGAGCCGAAACACCAACACCGTCACTTTGGATGTATCCCGGCTGTTTCTGTGGTCCGTTTGTGTTGCTGTTGCTGCAGCTGAAGCGGCCTTGGCTTGATGCGACGTGCCTCATGACAGCACAGCTCAGTGGTGCGTAACATCTGGTGGCAGCTTTAGAGACACACGGCAGCACCTGCCTACGTGTCTTCAGAGGAGCACCGTTCGTGCTTTCCATATTGCTTTTACTCGTCGTCCCCACAGAAATTCTCCCGCTCGCTGTGGCCGACCAGAAAACTTGTCATTTTACACGTGTAAATACGGAAACGGCAGAGTGGCGATCGTAACGGCAAACCACTTGATTATGAATCAAGAGGCATTGTAGTGTGCTCGTAATGATCGTGGCTGAGTCAGAGCCGGGAAAAATCGAACATGACATCAATCGATGTTTTATGAGGTTTTCACTGCTGACGTGTGCACTTATTGTCGTAAACGTGTGTGTGCGCATCAGGAAATTCAAAAAGCTGGTTAGTATCCCAGTTCCTCGTGTAAAACGCCACTTTCATTGATATTTCAATGCTCGGCGACATGGAGGGAAAAATGTCACATTCTGCGAAAATAGCACAGACTTGTAATCGCGGTTCAGACGAGACGGCTGTACATTGTGTCTGGCTGATAATGAATTTTTCCCGCAGAATACATAATCTATGACAAATGTTGAAACAGTGGAGTTCCATCAATCCTTTCATTGGCTTCATCTTGCGTCGTCATGCCGAACACTGGCGCGAGTGTTGTGTGGAATCGTTCTTTCAAATCCGTCTGAAAGACGCCATTGTATCTCGCTAATGAAGCGGCTAAAATAGACGTCTGTTTGAGGAAGCTTCCTGCCGGAGTTGATGTGATTATAGCTCATTTTTCCGAATCGAGCGTCGAGGACAAAAGACACGAGTTCAGGCTCTTTGTGGCCATCATCCTCTGTTTGGGGTTTCTTTATCATAACGTGACATCAGACTCGTTTTAAGGCTTTTACGTGTCGAGCTGCACCGTGTTCAGAACCAGGCACCATCGCGGTTTCCTCCGACGACTGTGATTTCTTCGGCGCGTTTGGATCACTAACGTTTCCTCTCCTGTTTCGTCCCTCCAGTGATCCTGTTCTGCATGGCGGCGCTCATCTTCCCGATAGGCTTCTATATCAACGAGGTGGGGGGCCAGCCGTACAAACTGCCCAACAACACGGTGGTGGGCTCGTCCTATGTGCTCTTCGTGCTCTCCATCTTCTTCACCATAGTGGGACTGCTGTTTGCAGGCAAAGTTTGCCTCCCGGGCTGAGGACTCCGCCGCGCTCGCCTCCGGACTGACACGAGAGGCTCTGAAAGTTTTATGGGATTTACAAAAAAACACACACACAAATGACTGCAAATCGAAAAACAACAAACTCTGGCCGGAATCCCGAAAGAGGGACGTCTCCGCTTGCGAGTGGAGGGACCGCAGCACCACGGAGGACCTAAAACTACTAAAAGATGAAACGAATAAATGAACAAAACACTAAGAGGGGGGAGGAGGACACGGGCACAGAGAGCAGGAGGCGGCGTGTGAGAGGGGGCAGCCCAGGCTGCCGCAGCGCCCCGCCACTGTTCATTTCAAATATGGCCGTCTCTCTGTCGTCCTGTTGGGAAGGGTGCTTAATGTGCCGCTGTCATGGCAACGGCGGCCACCGTGCTGCCGCACATTTCTTGAGGACCACTACAGCCACTCCTCAACTTGATTCGCAGCCGTCCGCCCCGCCGCCGCCGCCGCTCAGCACACGTCTGCTTCGTCACTACCGCTCCTGTCGCTATTTTTGGCTTCTCTCTGCTATTTTCGGTTGGGAGTCTTTCAGTTGTTGTACAATTTCTGTTCTGTTTCGTTCTCTCGCTCTCTCTCTCGCTCTCTCTCTCTCTCTCTCTCTCTCTCTCTCTCTCTCTCTCTCTCTCTCTCTCTCTCTCTCTCTCTCTCTCTCTCCTTTCTCCTTCATCACTTCTCCACTGAATTGAGTGTTATTGAGGTTCATTGAACTGAACCTGTGAAGGGAATCGGGGGAGGATTTTGGGTTTTTTTTCGCCAGCTTGGCTTCGGAGCAAAGTTTATTCCCGCCTGTCACACGGCCCCAGGTGTGTGCGTGTGCGTGCGTGCGCGTGTGTGTGTGTGTCTGTGTGTGGTTGAGGAGAGCAGCTGCGATAGCAGCTGTCTGGGCCCACACATGGGCTGCTGTGGATGGGAGGACGACAGTGCAGGTGTGCGTCCTCTTTTGTCTTCAACCAGCTCAGGAGCAGGTAGCAGCAGGCGGGGAGGGGGGATGGGGTTGGGGGTGGGGGGGGGGCGTGTTTGGGGGGGGCGGGGGGCAATGCGTGACCTCCCTGAGCAGCGCAACAAAAGGTCAAGCACCGTAAAGGAGAATGCCACTCAATTTTAGACCTTGCATTTTGTTACCCATACAGACCGCAGAGACGTGTTAGTGTGTGTAGACAGCAGCTCCGCCCATCATGCTGATGCACATCCTTTGCCAATACCTAGAAGACTGTGAATTTAGAGGATAACCATCTGAAAATAACATACTTCCTGTATCTCTAGTAATACTCAGAAATCCAATTAGTACACACAGACATAAACCTGTTTAAAGTACTTTTAAGGTGTAAATCACTGTGGTGTCACGTTTCACAGGGTTAGATGGACATTTTTTTGCCAACTGCAGCAGACAGTATTAAGTGAAAACAAAAAAACAAAAACAACACAATGTAAAGAAAAAGTGGTCGCTGCAAATCGGTGGTGTTCTCCTTTTAATGTTGGGACAGGAAATGAGTGAGCCAGGAGCCTTTCTGTTTCTTTTTTTTTTGCCTTCTCTTTGCTTTTGTTTCGTGCAACTACGAAGGCACCGGGACTGCAGGTCAGGTCCACGCGTACGGGGCTGTGCCTCAGTGTGCTGCTCATGAGGGCTGTGAATGTAACACACACACATGCACACACAAACACACGTGTTCACACCCAAACGTTCAGCACGGGCTCTGCGGTGGGCGTGTTCGAGCTGCTGCTCCTGATTATTGGTATTGTTTGAGTAGGTCAATATCCAGCTGTGTCATGTGGGTCGGGGTCTTTTCACATGAAAATGGTGAAAGTTGTATATTTAAGAGGAATGCACAGTGTTGGAATCGGATTGGAGTGGCTCCATTGCGGCTGTCTTTTCACGTTTCTTTTCTTTATGTCTTTTTTCCCTCCCGTCACAAGGAAAAGTCTGAATGTCCTTCAGAAGAATAAACAGTATTATGCTCAGTCTTTATCGCGCTCGTACTGCTCGCGAACTCATTCAGAACAAAAGTTCAAGGTTCACGTTAAAGATGCACGGACAGGTTCGTTAGTTGAGTGTGTTTAAAACCTCTCTGGAGAAAAGTCAACGCAAATGTTCAATTGAAACGCAGCTTCCAGATCGTTTTGTTTATTGTCGATAAAAAGGTCAACATAGGTCAAAACATTGTCTAAATTGAATCGAATCACACAGCAGGATCAGAGTTTGGGCCGCTTTCGGGGATGCAAACATTAAAATGAATGTTGCCGAGAAGTTTTTCAACTGAAATCTCAAACTCGAGTCCAAAAAAAATTATGGCAGAGTTGCAACAGAAGCTGAGGGGGGAAAAAACACGACAGATAAGGTTGTACCAATAATGCTGGTTCCATTTCAAAATAAAGCCTGTAACTTCAAAATGAAAGCATTTCATAATTTAGTCCAGCCATAAGCCAAATTTCCTGCTGCTCTTTGTCACATTACGTTTGGCCACATTGCAGCCAATTTGCGTCACCGAACGCATGAATCCCCGTTAGGTGCCACTTCCTGTCACTGGATTCACACTGAAAGCTTAAAATGAAAGGATTTCAATGCAGTTTCAGGGGTATAAAGTGTCTTTTTCCCAACGATCCCCAAGTTGATTTGAGGACAAATGTTCAGGATGAATGCAGGAGAGAATGACTGCATCAAGAAGTGTCCATCACCGCATTTCAGAGGTGTTTTAATGAGCAGGTTTGGGTGATTCCCACATCTGTATCATCCCTCCACTCTTGAGCGAGGATGAAAACTCCCAAACTGAAAGCGTGTCATCAAAACAAAACACCCAAAGCTCATTTTGCAGACCTGTCAAATCTCCTCCACTGCTAGATCTGCGTGTCCCTCAGGTACTTCGTCCAACGTTGTCCCCCGCAACCCTTTCAGGACCCTCGAGATTGTGTTTGGGCTTCAGCAGTGTTGAATCTGGCTTCTGTTCCCCATCGATCGCAGCCGTCATTCAGCGCCGACATGATTCAGAACATACTGTATGAGCTCACACTGGACAGTTGTGTGAGCATACAAGCTACTGATACTGAGATCACTCTTGGAAAGTTTGTGTGTGCTTGTGTGTGTGTGTGCGCGCGTGCGTGCGTGTGCTTGTGTGTGCCGATCACAGTCTTAGACTTCTGTTTGTATTTGCGTTTCCTGCCCAGCTTCTTCTTCACTCTCGGCCCGATGATGTAAAACTGCTAAACTCTGCACTCTGCAGTCGCCCTGTCCTGGTGGGTTCAGTATTGTGCCATGGCCTGTTTATTTTCTGTTTGTTTGTTTAATAATGTACAGACACAAAAGGCAGGATTTCTGTATTAGGAAGCACTGTGCATTCAACAGTATAGGTAACAGACATAGAAGCACCACAAATGTATAAAAAAGAGAACTTCTTACCTCATTGTTTTTTTTTTGTTTGTTTTTTTTCTGCTATTATTTTCTAATGGTGGCAACGCGTGTGCCCTCTAATTTGTCTCTTGCCTTGATCGGATGTCTACACATAAAGCCTATGATCATAGGAAATTATTTATCACTGAATAAAAAGAGAAAAAAATGGGTGTGTGTGACTCTGACACTGTCTGTGTTGTGCTTTTTTTGAAGGGGGGGGCACGGTCGGCGGGCTCAAGGTGCTGCATTCATATCCAGCCGTTGATTTAGTTCTTCAACCAAATCTTGACTCGGCTTGGTTTAGAAGCAAATCTGTCAGTTCAGGTGGGGATAAAAGGGTGACAATGTGGAGTGATGACACAACACTGATGGAACAATTCAATATTCTTGGTAGCAGCCAATAAATGTATTCATAAAAATTCATAAACATCGTTCCTCTCGCACGGATCAGCTCCAGCTTTGGGCTCTGACAAAGGACGCCCACCTGAATGACTCTTCCTTTTCCATGCGTGCCGATCGCTGGGATGCCTCTCCCTCATTTATTTGTCATTTCCCGGCTGTCGGAGCGCAGACAGCGCCACTCCCCCGCAGGATTGCACCTCCATTAGCCTCTCGGTGACCTGCAGCGGCAAAGTTTGAGCTTGAGTGGTGTTCCCATTTAGGACTCCACAAGGTCACATTCATTCAGCCCGGTGGTGGAGTCGCATCGGTCCCGCGCGCTCCGCTCACTGACGACAGCTGCGGGGATGTTTGCAGAACCAACGAATAAGAACAAACGTGCTGATGAATATTTCAGCCCCCTTCTCACGCGAAGGCGTCTTGGAAATGTGGCGCTCCTCACGGTTTGACCCGTATTGTGATTCTGCCACAATCGCACTGACTGATTTAAGCCCCTGTGCTCTGTGATGAAGTAATGTTGAGATTGGAACACGGAGGAAAACGGACACAACTGAGATGCGGAAAAACAAAACAGTCTGAATGTCCAGGAAGGATGGAGGTGGACCCCCCTCCCTGCCGAGCTCAACCCTAATAATAATCTGGAGCTGTGTGTGCGTTTGTGTGTGTGTGTGTGTGTGGGTGTGTACCTGCAAACACACAGAGCCAAGCTGAGACTCTGAGCCTCACAACTTAGCCAGAAGGACCCACAGATAAAGTGTGTTGGGCTGGATTTATTGGGCCCCTCTGATCAGCAGCAGACGCTTATTGGTGAGTTATTGGAAGGCAGATCAACGCTGACACCCCCCAGATCACCTCTCCCTCTCTCTTTTGCTCTCCCTCTCTTTCTCTCTCTCCAGACTGAGGTAACACAACTTAGGCCCCTTTAAACCCAGTGAGCTGGTTCACAGATTTCACAAAAAACACTGAAGAATGCACGTTTGTTCCAATTCAAACATGAAATGCTCTTGTTTCTTTGTGTACAACAACATTCAAATGATTCATTTTATGTATTTCATTCAGAAGTGAAATCTGAGAGAAGTGCTACAGCATAATAAATCTGCCCAAGCTGTTTGGAGATCAAACCGAAGTCAGTAAACAATAAACTCTGTTGTGTTCTTAAAGACAATGTGTAACTGTGTAGAGTGACTGATTCTTCCAAAAATCCTTATTACAACTGCCCCCCCCCAGTAAAAAATATTAAATTTCCCGATGGCAGCTTGGTGTGTTTGATGCGACACCTGTTCAAATAATCCCCTTTTAATTCAGAGCAAATGTGTGTGATTTAGCAAGTCAGCCATCTGCTGGATTGGAGCTAATTCTGTCTCACAATGTAAAGCAACACAGCTCAGCATAAACAAGTGATTTAAATGAACTTGGTCATAAACACAGAGAAACACTCGTTTCACTGAATTCTTCTCAACTGAAAAATGAATGAAGAAAATATGATCCCTTCAATCTAAATACAAGGATCTGTGAGAAGTTATTTGGGGTTTTTTCCCCCCATAATAAAATATCCATTTTCAACAGCTGTAATAACAAATTGAAGTTAAATTAATCACAGCTCTCAGCAACAATGTTCCAAATAGATTTGGGTTGTTCAGTGGTAAAACAATACTTGGCGGAGACATGTGCCACATGCTGTTTGGAAAGGGGAAGAAAGGACACGCAGACATGTTTACACAAACATTTGCATTAAAAAAAGAAAGTGTGCATGAGGCTTGTAATGTGTGGTTGGTGTTTCTTTGCCCTCCAAGATAAATTATGGTGTCAGCAAGCTGCCAAGCACACTTAGGTGAAGAGATGGCGGCCATCTGTTCACGTGAGGCTGCTCCAGCTTTCTGTGCACCACCTGAGGAGCAGACGGCACGATGATAGAGTCGCCTAAATGTTGTTTTTTAAGGTTGAGATTTAATTTGCCACGAACACTTAGCAACACTTTGCTTGGCCTAATATTTTGTGTTTGATGCTTCTACATGTGGCACAAATAAGTTTCTTTTGTCGTGTTGTCGTGATGCATGCTAAAAGCTCGTCATGCAATCTTGAGACAAAATACATGAGTTCCGTATTCCTGAGAAGAAAGTTTGGACATTTTATAGCTGTGGCTGAAAAAGTTACTGACGGCTGCCTTTACTTCAGCAGCGTCATGAATGTCGACGGATGCATCCGAGCCTCCGCCTGAAGCGACACCTTCAGTTGTCAGCTGTGCCAAAAAGGCCGATCCGCGCAGGAAAGCTGCCGCTCGCTCAACACAACCCAGTCGGACACATGCTTATCTCAGGCCTCCGGGACCCTCCCAGCCGCCGCTAACTTTAGCCGCCTTTCGGTGAGGATTGATCTTTAGGTGGGCGACGGAGGGCCCAGCTCAGGCCGCGGCGGCGCTCGCTTCCAGACGGGATCACTGTCTGCCGCTCGTCAGCATCCTTCAAGAGCAGGAGAGCTGCTGAGGCGAGGAAACTGGAAACAATGCAGGAAGAGGCTGCCTGGGGAGCCAACTCATGCACCAGTGTATTACTCTTTGTTTTCATATTGATTTTAAAGTTTGGCCGTCGCTGGTCTTCAGCATCAGTCCAATTAATTCACTGCATGCGTAGTGTGGGAAAATCCGTCTCTCGCCCTCGTGTTTCATCTCATTTTCTTGAAATTCCTCAACAAGCCCAGTTATCAGTGTTGACACTCCCCTACGAGTGCCCCCCACCCCTTTTAGGCACCCTGTGTTCCACCCTGGTACCCTGACAACACACTCCATCACTGCAGCGTTTCCCTCCACGGCGAGGGGGGGCTTGAGGGGAGGGAGGGGAGGGGGGGCTGCAGCCGCTGCAGCTCCGTGGCAGCTGCAACCGAGCTCACTGACCAGTGTTTTTATCTCGGCCGGGGCCCCTCCGTTTATTTTTTGTGAGGGTATTAATGTCTATTTTGATATGCTTCTCGTGTTGTTTTAGATGAGTCATTGGGGAATGTGTGGGTACATGTGAGAACAGTCTGTGCCTGCACAAGGACGGCAAACGCACAAACACACACACACAGATACAGGCGGAGAAGACTGTGTGTGCGCGTGTGCACTCGGTGGCTCTACGAACCGCACACCCATGTGATAACGTAGGTTTCTGGCGTCCTGCTGCGTGGCAGAGAAGCTCGTTCCTTTATCCGACACAAACAAAGCTGCAGAGAGACGCGAATAGACTGCTCAGATCGGGGGAGAAGGTCTGCGGTGCAGGGAGACACTCCAAATTGTTTGATCAATGTTACGTAATGTTTCAGTTTGACACTAATTGAAAATTAGCATGACAACCCAGTTTCTCAGCGAGGACTTTTTTCACTGAGGATCAGTTCTTCAGTTTCAGCCGGTGAGTCTTTCGCAAGTCGTTATCATCCAAATCATGCGGAAGCGTTTCGACATTTCCTTCAGTTTCTTTCTTTGACTTTGCTGAAATTTAACGGACTGAACCAGAGAAATTCCCCGGCAGGTTTCCCTTCATCCCTGAACTTCAGTCAAACGACTCTGGTAGAAGAGACTCGATCACGTTGATGTGACGAAGGATGATTAAAGAGGTTGTGCTGAAATCATGATTTATTTTCCGTCAAGTTGTTTCATTATTTTTGCATCGTGGAAATAAAGGAAGACATTTTTGACATACCAGAAAAAGAGACAAAAAATCACCACAGGCATCAGCAAATAAAAGAAGTTGATGTGGAATATGGCGGTCTTTTTGACCTGTGAATGTCACAGCGCTGGAAATCAGACCCAACATCTGCACCTTAATTCTCAAACATTTTTTGTTAAACCAGCTGCCGGCTTCACATCATTGCCAGTTGTTGGAAATATTGTTGGAATTGTTCTGAACATTTTCATTTGTTCTCCCTGTTCTCCTCGCCTGTTCTCCCCTCCCTTCCTCCTCCTTCTCCTCCTCCTCTTCCTCCTCCTCCTCCTCCCCTCCTCCTCCCTTTGTCATCCTTCCTCTAATTACTCTCTCCTCTTTTGCCTTCAGCAGAGGCGCGCTGTAGGCTGGTGCATGCTGGGAATGCTGCAGCAGTCATCATGAAAAGACGACTGTGTCACAAACAATAAGCGCTGAATACACAAAGACGATATTGTTTTATTCTGCCCGTGGATATGAATCATTAATGCGGGTCTGGTCGGGATGGTGAGGAGACTGTTGCTTTCTTGTTTCACTTCAGACTCAAACTGGCCTCAGATCTGACCGCCGTGTCTTTGGTGTGTCCAAGGTGCCAGTACGAGTTGTTTCTGAGGGAGATCAGAGCAGTGTCTGGCTGATGATCTCTGTCGGGGACGACTGGAGGACGCTGCAGTCATAGTGATAGGACAGTAATCCTGTTTGTCCTCTCTTTGTCTTTGGAGCTGTTACAAAGCCTGTGATTGGGCAGTTTGTCACTCCCTGTTTACCTTCCCAGCTTGGTTGACAGCAGCAGATAAATGCAGAGTTCATATATGACTCTCTCTCTCTCTCTCTCTCTCTCTCTCTCTCTCTCTCTCTCTCTCTCTCTCTCTCTCTCTCTCGCGCTCGCTCTCCCTCTCGCGCGCTCTCT